>JAULKM010152517.1:0-17137 GCA_032355605.1 Rubia tinctorum | reverse complement strand
TTAGTTTTATTTTTGAATACATTATATACACAATACGTATAAATACAGGGCGTATACAGTAAAATACATGGCGTGATATAGCAATTCACTGTTCTTTCGGATTGCTGCATAGTTTCTCTACTCACTTAAATTCAGCTGATACCTAGTATGGTAAATTAAATTCAACAAAGAGCATTCTTTGTTGAATTTTATAAATTTACTTGGAGTTTACTAGATAAAAGTGAAATAATGAGATGAACTAAATTAATATAATTTTTAATTTTATTAAACCAAACTGAAGTAAAAATTATTCCCTCCATTTCATGAGTAATGGCATATTTATTTATTCATGGTTTTTAATGATCATGTTTGACCGTTAATATCTCTACCTACTACATAAAATAATTTCACATAGAAATTTGATATTTAAAAATAGATGTTATGATGATTCTAACAATATTTCAAACGATATTTTTATCATAAATATATTAATTTATATTTAGAGTTAAAATTTACCAGATTTGACTTGGAAAAAAAGTAAATAAGCCAAAACGTGTGGTATGAAGAGAGTAGAAAATTTAATAAAATAAAAAAATAATACAAGCTTAAAATAAGAGAAATTTTGTATTTTTAACCCTATGTTTTGGTCAAAATGTCAATATAACTTTGTAAAATTTGAAAGTGCAAATTCAACCCTATGTTTTGGTCAAAAGTGTCAATCTAACTCTGACAACCAAATTGTAGCCAGAATTCTTTAAAATGATCATAATACCCCTTTGGAAAAAAAATCAAAGATTTGAAAAACAGGAAAAAATGAGTATTACCCTTCCCAAGAAGTGTTCAGAAACCCCCCCCCCCTCCCTAAATTCGCCGCCCGCTGGTGGACGAGTTAAATAAGCATTTTTATTTTAAAAATACATGGTTAGATCAGCACTTTAGTAAAAACAATACTCCCTCTGTTTTGTTTTTATTGGCACACTTACTATAAATGTTTGTTTTGTTTTAATTGGCACCATTTGATCTGTTTCTAAAAAAGGAAAGGGCAATTTTTATTTGGACAATTTTGTCCTCATGCTGATTAAAAATTTACAGTAACCCATCTAGTTAAACCACATTAACAACGGTATCAGCCTAATCTTTCCCTCGTTTATTTTCAGAAATAGGTCAAAGAGTTTTGAATACTCGAAACCCAATTCTTGATCCAATTTCAAAAAACCCATACTTGTTTAAGCCACTATATAAATTGATTCATGAAACCCTAAGCACACTCAAAACCCATCTCGAACTTTCCTCTCACACACTTTCCCCAGTCCTCACCATACCCTAGTCCTGCTCCTGCCTCCATGACCCACAAATGCCCCGCCCGCTCAGAATTCCTACCTCTCATAAACTATGATAATCCTATTCCCGGCTAATCGAAATTGCAATACCTTCAGGATTCTCAGATGGAAGACATTGTAATCGATGAAATCGAGTGGAAAAATCTCTTGTCCTTCATCCCTGAAAATGGCAATGATTGCCATAACTCGCACATCCCGTTGGTGGAAGCAATGACCAAGACGGTGTGGAAGGGACCGACGCATATATGGCACTCTCTGAGCCATCTCTACCAGCGGGAGATTGAAGATAACGCGCGGGTTAAAAGATCTAGCCTGCGTCATTATGTTGACACCAACAAATGGCCAGTTGTAGCAGACACTTATGAGTCCGGCGAAGAGGCAGCAGATGACATTGTAAAGGACACAACCCTTCCTTCAGAACCGGTCATTGCCCCCACCATACATATACGATTTGAATGAGGTGCTTGTCGACTTGTCCAAGGTACAATCGAACTTATTATTTCCCTTACGAATGAAATGCTTTTGACATTTATAACATATTTCTCCCAGATTATGTAATTATTCTCACTTTAAGTAATTCTAAACAATTTTAAACTTATCTACTGTAATCAGCAATTCTATAGTTAGTTGACATAATGAATGATTGGTGCATAAATGGATTACTTGATGTGTTTAATTTTTAAAGGTAGTGAACAATACCATATTTATGTTCTTATTTTGTATGTTCACTGATTTTCTTAATTTTGAAACAAATCTACTTTACATTTACAGATTGTTTACAAATCCGCTTTAATTTGAAAACAAATATGTTTTACATTTCCATTTACAAATATGCTTTAATTTTAAAACAAATTTTGTGAATACTTCGGATTGTTTTAACCTTTGTTGTTATCATTTTTAGCAAATGATAATTATTATTTATCAGTTGCTTTTATAATTGTCGTTATCATTTGCTTTTATAATTATCAAATATGTTTCACTGACGCTTTACTGTATTCTTTTGCTTTATAAATTTGTCATGTGTATTTAATCAATGGCTTCTTATTGTCTTATCATGGGTAAACCCTCTAGTGCACAAACTTCTGCTCCAGCAATATCATTCTAATTAACCTGGCAAACTCGCTCATCCCACATTAATGAGCATGTGGCCGGTGTACTACCTGGTATAGGTAGTACTTTTATAATATAAAATATATAATAGATATCAAGGGATGCGTTTGTTTTTGTGGATTTGTTGTGATTTGATAACTCTTCAATTGTATGAGGCTGTCTTGTTCAACCTATTTTTTCCGTTTCATATGGTTATCATGTGCAACCTATTTATGTGTTGGTGTATTGTGTGAGATTATCGTGTTCAACCTGCTGATTTGGTTGTGCTACATAAGGCTGTCATGTTCAACCTCATTACGTGTTGTGTACTTTCTTGTTATATATTAGCTTGCTTTTTCTTCCTTTATTTTGGAATGAACCCCTGAATTTCCTGATTTTGGAACTATTTTTTTTTATTTTTCTGAATTTTGTTAGCTTGCAAATGTGATAATTAATTTCACTAAACAAAAGTTGTGAAATAAGCATAACATATACTGGAAAAAAACTTCTCAACTATTAGAAAAGAAATGTAGGGTTACATCTTAAACATGTTTACAAAATAATTCAACATGTTTAAATTAAGTAGAAACCTATGGAATATAATCCAACCCTACATGAATGAGTATGTGCATCAACTTCAAATAGTTAACCCATTACTTGGTCAATTAGGTGTTGCAGCACATTTGCATAGTTATGTGCCATCAAATATTGTACGCACTCTCGTAGCAATTCTATGTCCACCTCTAGGTCTGTGGGTAATAAACCTCGTCGCTCCAGTGCATCCTTCCCCATGTGTGGTAGCTTGTATCTATTAGATCCCTTGCATTTCATTACTTCCACCATTACACACTGTAGTGATAAGAACACATTGTTTAGTGTTTTTGCCTTGAGTTACGTGAAAGCATTTGTAGTTGCTTCTATTAGCTCATCCAATGTGCGTGAATTTGTTTTATGCTGCAAGGACTGTATCGATATGAAAAATCTCAATTCTAATATGTTTAAATCTGGACTGTTGGGTAGCTGGAACCACAATCTTATGGTAAACTCATCTGCACTTTCCACTCTTCTAAAATCAGGATCATCTTCACATATATTTGGCCTTGCATTATCTTGCCGAATTGTGATATTTGTGCTTGCAAGTAGAGACCATTTTCTTTTAATTGCTGGTACCAATTTCTCGAACATGAATTTTTTGATGACTTCTCTATCTATAGATGGAATTGGGTTTGTCTCAATTGTACCTCTAGGTCTGTTTATACTTGTATTCTTCGCTGGCTCTTTTATAATAAATGATCATATTCTTATTTTGCCATCAAATAACACCTCCCCTCCACTATTAAAAATATGTCTGCATACCGCGCATAAGAACAAAATTTTTGAGATATATCTCTTGTTTTAAACAGTTCTATGAGGCTTTTTTTCCCCGGAAAAAATAGTACCTCTTGGCCACTCTCGTAATAAAAAAACATTTCTCATCTATGTGAACAACGTGTTGCATATCCAAAAACATTGTTTTACCATCTATTTTGTCATGCTTCAAGTGAGAAATTGAGTAGAATAACCTGTTCATTTCATTGATGCATGAGATTTGGGACTTTATTGCATTTGAGTGGCTGCGTATTTGTCCCTCTTTGATCCATTTGTGTATTTTCGTTGTGCTAACCCTAACTGCAGCACCATAACCTCTTTGTGTTTTTCTCATATGCAATGGAACAACCATTGCTAGTTCTTTGTTGATAAGAACACTTGTTCTTCCTTTCTTTCCCTTAATTTTACTCCTCAAGTCCCGAGCTAACCCTTGTTCATCTTGTGAAATCTGCAAGGAGTGAAGGCGGCTCATGGTGCGAACTGATGTGTTCCACCTTTGAGTTGCTTCCTTACGATGGGTACGTAACATCTTCCCATGCACCTGATTTTGTACGATGAATTCACCAATTTCTGCACGTTGAATGTCCATTAGTCGAGTGTGTGGAGCTATTGGCTCCTCCATTGCATAACCAAGAAGAAGACTTAATACTAATGTGATAAATTATTTTGTTTCAACAACAGTGGAGTGGAGGAAGAAATAGACACCGTTAGAGGGGGGAATTTAGAAGAATATAAGTGAGAGAGGAGTAGAAAGTGGGTCAGTCTTGAAGCCATTTTTATTAATTTTAAGGGATCTGCGTTATTTCTAATTATTTAATAGACAAGTACGAGTTTTTCTTCCAGATTAATTGAATAAAAAATTTGATTAACAAGTTTCCCCCTCCCCCTTCCTTGTGTAATCTCATTTTTTTAGGAAAAAATTAAGAATATTTGGGGGCTGAGGTGCCCTAAACCTTCAAAACGTTTAATCTTTTTTTGACTTTTCATCATCCTTGTTTTTACTTTATGTCAATTCAGGTGTAGCCAAAAATCCAAGTGCCAATTGCTTTGCTGGCAACTAAAACAAAACAGGGGGAGTATAGGGTTACATCAGCACTTACGTAAAAACGATAGTGTCAGATCAGCATAATCATTAAAAAAATGTATTTTTGAGAAAATCTCACTCCTTATAAATATACTTTCATTACAATCTCAGAATCGAGCTTGAATAGAATTGATTTCTACAAGAATACAATTAATAATACAATAATATTATTTTTATTTTATTTGAGCATAAATAGAATTGTAAAAATAATCAATAAAATATATTTTAAAAATAATAAAAATAGAAAAGTACTCCCTCTGTTTTGTTATTTATGACACTTACTATAAATAGATGTTTTCTTTTATTTGACACTCTTTCCATTTTTGGCAAAATTCCTTCAATTTTATCCACTCATTATACTTTTTAGTTTTTAAATTCAATTTCATCCACTCATTTTCTTCACCTAAATCCAAGCACTTAAACTTATAGTTCCATAAATAGAAAAACGGAGGGAGTATGCAATAATAATTACATAAAGTTGCCTTGTCTAAATTCAAAATTAACCACAAAATTAGAAATGATATAATTTAAATTTATAATAATGATGTGATAGTTTGTTAATATCACAGTATTTCATTAAAAATATTTTTATATTATATGATTTTTCTTTAAATGAATTTAATTTAAAGTATAATAATTATGATTAATTTATTAATTATTATTGTTAGATATTCAACATTCATGTTTAATTAAAAATAAAGATGAATATTTCAAAAATATGTGGGACCTATCAATCTATACATTAATGTAACTTACCATTCTGGAGTGTGTAGCTTGTCACGTTATTAGTTTGAAAAAATGACATGGCAAGTCAAACTACAACTCCTGGTAGTTTACCATGAGATATGCTTTAATACTACCTCTGTCTCATCCAAAGGTTTCTAAGAGCATCTCCAATGGTGCAACTTTTGGACCTGCTTGTAATATTTAGAAAATTGTAACAGGGTCTCTCACCATTGTTGCATATGTCATGTATTTTGCTTGTCAAGCAGTACCGCCCATCAAAGAATACGTTGTAATATTTAGAAAATTGTAACAGGGTCTCTCACCATTGTTGCATATGTCGTGTATGCTGCTTGTCAAGCAGTACCGCCCATCAAAGCATACCGCTAGATGTCTAATACCACTAATGTAAGATGATTTAAATACTAATAAAATCACTTCTTACTAAAATTAAATTAATTGTTGTGATATAATTATATATAAAATCATATTATAATCAAATATGTGAGACCTATCAAACTTTAAATATGGCTAACCACTGGATAAGTGTGTAGTTTGCCAACTCACTCGCTTGAAAAGTGACATGGAAAGACAAACTACAAGATGTTGTAGCTTAACTTTAGAGATGCTTTAATACTATTTTGTACGAATATTTGTGCATGCTGATGTGGCAGAAAATTGAGAGATTGGAATGAATTGGTCAAATTTCAACCACAAATTTGAGTTCAAATAAAACAGGAATTTTTGGTTTGGACAAACGAAAATAGAAAGTAGGTACCTTTAACTGAGATAAGGAAGCATAATGTTACTGACAAAGTTTTGTATGAAACCATTTCTTGGTGAGATCAAAGGTTAAAATACTCCGTCTATCCCACCATAAACTACACACTTTGACTTTTTTTTATAACTGACTCAAAAAATGTTCGACCATTAATATATTTAATTATGTACAACTAAAAATTATCAAAAAATAATATTATGAAAGTACACATTAAGACAAATCTAACACTATACCACATGATAATATCCTTATTTATATATCAATAGAATTTTATAGCAAAAACATGACTTTTAGCTGACTCAGGCAAAGGAAGAGCCCTAAGAGGCCCAAGAAAAAAGATAGGAGCTAATCCAGTTAGGGAGAGAACTCAAGAAGGCCAAAGAAAGTATTGGGGGCCTCAAAGCTAAAAATAAAAAACTTGTACTCCAGCAAGAAAATATTGAGAAGGTTCGAGGTCCCGAAGCCCAAACCTCCCCACTTGAAACTTATAAGGACAAGCTGATGAAGACTCTGAAGTTTTACAATTTCTTCTTTGATCTTCTTTAGTCAGCACATGACCTTGGATGTCATTCCTTGGTTCAGGACGAGCTCTTAGTTTCACTCTCTGATATTCTTCCAGCTGAGAAGATCAAATATCTAAGATCCTTCCTCAAGCTTGATGTAAGTGATATCTCAGACAAGAAATGGGACGAAGCTACCAAGAATGAGGCCTCCAAGTTGCTCTTCTCGACTTCGTAAAGTGTTTGAATCGGTTTTTATGCTACTGAGGAAATTCACACACTCTTTCTCTCTTGAGACCATGACTCCAAAAGAAACGACTGGAGCTAATTAGTATCGAGTGGCTGAGGATGAAGTGAACAAGGAAAATACTGAGGGAAACGATTCTAGGGTAGGGTAGAATTTAAAACTTTCCTTGGAGACCCCCTCATGTACTTTTATTATTTATGAAAAACCACTTTTATCTCTTTCTCACTATCTTTTGTTTAATTCTTGCTATTTTCTTGTTTTGTTAGTGTAATGCATTGAAAAAAGAACTACAAAAAGCTTTCCAGGAGCTCTCTAAGACCAAAACAAAGTTGAATAATGCTCGAAGCAACATGATGAGGATGATGTTGGACTTAGAAAATGCAATAGAGAGTTAAATTCCTGGCACAATAGCAGTCATTCTTCTATGGAGAAAGTTTTAAAAGATATTTACGAATCAAGGTTGGAGCTAAATTCTTGGCAAAGTAGCAATATCCTGCAATACATGTTATTATAAGAGATCTCAAGTCGAGGAAGTATAATGGAGTCGTGTCCCTCGATGTTGTTGATAACTCCGATCCTACTGAGAAAAGTTGTCAAGATACTATTCATGATATAATGTGTCATTTGGGTCCATTTCTCAGTGTCTTGCGGATGTCAAGAGGATGCCCATAATCTAAGCTCATCGCGATAGCAACCGAACCAAAGTCAACAATTTCAAGGCTTAAGAGACGAGGTTGTGCAGCGACATGAAATGGTTTTCAATGAGAACAGTAGATTAACTGAGGTTTTAACAAAAAAATGAAGTTGAAGGTGGAAAATCGAAACTGGTAGAGTCCTTGGCTACTGAGAACTCTGGACTCGAAGAAGAGAAAAAGAAGCTGCACTCCACCCTCAAAGTCTACATTGAAAGCCTTTGAGCTCATAGATTGTACCATGGTGTTTTCCAACCAAAGCTTATCGCTGACATTCCCGATTTTCTAGTTAAGGCAACATATAATTGGTTTATTAACTGCCGACTATTTATTAAGAGGACACCCCGTGAAAAAAGCGGTGAATGAGGCTATAACATAGTGGTTAAAGGAATTTCCTTAGGTACGTCCTCACATAGGAGGGTCGAGAACTTTGTCAGCTAGTACTTCGAAGGCCAAGAAGAATGCCAACGCTCGTAAGTCCTCGAGGACTCATACATCCAATAAAAAAAGGGAAGACAGAGACTTTTGGTGGTAAAAGAAGTTATCATGGGACCAATTATTCTCAACTAAGTGACCTAGAGGATGATGATCTAACAGGCCCCACTACAAAACTTCCCCGTATTCGAACCACGTCTGATCCCTCTGAGCATCCTGAAGAAGAATAAGATCATGATTTTCAACGGGAAATATGTGTCAAAATTGAGGAAGTTAAGAAATTAGAAGAAACGCTAAAAAATCTAGTTCCTTAAGGCCTTTGGTCATCTAGACATTGAGGAAACTATAATATATGATATTTGTAATATAATTATCTTTATTATTATTCTTTTCCCTCCTCAAGTCATAAAGAGTATCAAAATGCCTGACTTCAACTTAATTGTTTAAGACATAAAAAGTTTAACCATCGAGGTATCAGATGTTTTTCCACAATGTGAAAGTTTTAGCAGTATCTTGTTTGTTATATAAAAATAACTGGTAGCATCTCGTGCATCATATAAGAGCAATAACAGCTCGAATGCAGTGCACAACATACAAACTTCATTCAATTAATTTCAGTGCTTGGCATATGAACTTCATCCAATCAGTTGTAGCGAATGGCGTACAAATCTTATTCATTCAGTCAGAACGCCTGACATACAAAACTGAGTTATCTATTACAAGAAGTGTAGTGCAAGGTGTACGATTTACATTCCTTCAGTCGCAGTGCACGGTGTACGAAACTGATATAACAAATTACAACAAGTGCATCACAAGGTGTTCGACTTACATTCCATCAGTCGCAACACACGACATACAAAACTGAGATAATAGTTGCAAGAAATGCAGCGCATGGCATACAAGACTCGAATAATGAAAATAATAGCTATTCTTTGGTATGCTATTTCTAAACCCTCGAGCCTATGGCTTATTTTCCTAGACCCGATGATATCTTCGAAGGTTGACAATATTCCATGGCCTCGGAACCTGACCACCATCCATGGCTTGGAGAGTATAACTGCCTCCTAGGTATGCTTCCCCAACTTTATAAGGTCCTTCCCAATTTGCAGCTAATTTTCCCTTAGGATCCCGTCTGCTTTTCTTTTTTCCCTCATAACTAGATCCCTAGAAGCAAATTGGACCCTTCGAACTCTCTAGTCATAATACCTCTTAACCTTCTCTTTTACCTTTTCCTAGTGTAAGAATTATAGTTCCCGCTTCTCCTCCACTAGGTCGAGGTCCGTGCGAGGGTTTTCCTCATTGACTTCTCCTCTTGGGACTGCTATCACCCTCGGGTTTGGTACCCCAATATCTGGCGAGATTACAGCCTCAAAGCCATATACGAATCCATATGGTGTTTCTACAGAAGTAGAAGATTCATCCATCTGATATGCCCTCAAAACATTAGGTAGCTCGATTATCCAATTTCTTTCAGCCCTTTAGATTTTAGCTCGTATCCTATTAACAACTGTTTGATTAGTAACCTCGACCTGGACATTTTCTTGGGAATGGTAAACTGTCGTCACCTTCAGCTTAATCTTGTACTCATTACACCATCCTTTAAAAGGATCATGGGCAAACTGCGTCTCACTGCCAGTTAAGAAAGTTCTCAGAATACCGAAGCGATTGATTATGTTCTTCCAACAGAATGCAGTCACTGACTTCCCCTTCATGTTTGTTTGCGACTCTGCTTCAAGCCACTTTATAAAGTAGTCAATAGCAAAGATAAGATCTCTGAACCGCCCTAGAGCCTCCAGAAATGGCCTCGCGAGATCAATTCCCCACTTATCAAACGACCACAAACTATGAATATTCATAATTTCCTCTTGAGGGATATAGGTGATTGACGTATGTTTCTAACATTGATGATAGGCTTGGATGTACCTGTTGGCATCATCGAACAACATAGGCCAATAATACCCTGCTCGAATGAGCCTTCTCGCCATTGATAGATCCCCATAATGGCTTCCACATATTCCCTTGCGAACCTTTCTAATTAGGTAATCATCCTTGTAAGAAGTGACACAACAAAGAAGTGGCTAAAGGTGGCCCAGTCGGTATAAAACTCCATCATGTATCACATATCTTAGAGCTTTCAGCCTTATCTTTCTTGCTTCTACTGCTCATTCTGGTAGAATTCTATCTCAAAGGTACCTAACAATAGGTGTCATCCAAGACTCTCATTCCTACACGACCACAACCTATTGATCCTCGAAACTAGGTTTATGCAATGTCTCCATTAGAAACTACTTTTGGGATTGAGTACTGAGATCTAATGAAGCCAATTTAATCAAGGCATCCACTTTATGGTTCTTCTCTCGCAGCACCAATGTTAAAGTATAAGTTTGAAAGCCATTTAACTAAGGCATCACCTCCTCTAAATACCACTGCAGATTGCATTCTTGAGCCTCATACTTCTCATTGACTTGCTAAACCACAATTTGCGAGTCACTAAAAATTTCTAAGCTCTCAGCTTTAAGCTCCTTAGCCAAATGAAGTCCTGTAATCCAGGTCTCATATTCAGCTTCATTATTGGTGGCTTTGAACGCGAAATGCAACGCGTAAGGATAGTCTTTCCCCTCGGGGCTAATGAGTAACACTCCTGCTCCACTCTCCCCTGAATGCAAAGAACCTCCACATATAACTTTCAAACATCCTTATTCTGGAATTTCTCTTGCAATTCGATAGGCTCTGTGGTCTCTACTATAAAATCTACAAGGGCTTGACCCTTGATCGCTGTTCTTGGCTGAAATTGAATATAATGCTCTCCTAGTTCAACAACCCATTTCATCATCCTCCTTGAAGTATCTTGTTTTAAAAAGATCTGCCTAATAGAGTAATTTTTAACCAGAAATATAGTGTGCCCCTGGAAGTGGGGATGCAACTTTCCAGCCGCATGAACCAACGCCAAGATAAACCTTTAGAAAGCTGTATACCTTGTTTTAGAGTCCTTGCAGATCTTAACTCACGAAATATATCTGATTCTAGTATCTTTCTTTCTTCTTTTCTAGCACCATGCTAACAGCTAAGGGTGAATCAGAAATATACATAAATAACACCTCGCCTCTCTTCGGCTTCATGTGTGTTAGTAAAACTCGAAGATGTTCCTTTAGCTGCTTAAATTCCTCCTCACATTTCTCAGCCATTCAAACTTCTTTGCTCTCCTGAGCACATTAAAGAAGGGTAAGTGCTTTTTTGCCCCCTTGGAAACGAACAGACTTAAAGCTGCTAGAGACCCAAGACGTTTTTGAACACCTTTCAATGTCTACGGACTCTTCATTTTAATCAATGCCTCAACCTTCTTGGGATTGACATTAATACCTTTTTCAGATACCATAAATCCTAAGAATTTTCTAGCCCTCACTCCAATCACACATTTGGCTGGATTTATCTTTAAATTTGCCCCTCGAAACTCCTTGAACATTTCTTTTAAATCTACTAGAAACTTCTCATAACTCATGCTTTTAACAAGTATGTCATCCACATATATCTCTATTTTTATGCATATCTCCTTTTAAAATAATTTGTCTACCAGCTGCTTGTAAGTCGCTCATATACTCTTAAGCCAAAATGTCATCTTCTTGTAGCAAAACGTACCCACATCTATGATGAACGAGGCCTTCTTCTTATCCTCTTCTACCATCAGTATTTGGTGATATCCTTTGTGAGCATCAAAGAAAGCTAAGACCTGATATCTTTCTATGGCTTCCACCAACTTATCATTTGGAAGCAAAAGATAACTATATTTAGGGCAACATTTATTCAGATTGGTAAAATCAATGCACATTCGCCATGCTCCATCTTGATTTAGGACCATTACCGGGTTAGCCAACCATTCCTGATAAAGCACCTTCTCGATAACCTCCGCTTTAAGCTACTTCTCAACCTCCGGTTTTATAGCTTCTGCCCTCTCCGAGATGAATACCTATATCTTTTGTTTAACTGAATTTATTGAGGGATCGATATTCAACTTATGGGCTGCCAATCTCGAAGGTACTCCGGTAAGGTCAAAAGTGGTCCGAAAAAATACATCACCATACTCATCAAGTAGAATTCCCATTTTTTCATTAACATCTCTGGGCATTAACTTCCCCATGATCAATGTGCCCAAATTTTGAATGGCCTTTTTTGTATCAGCCAAACCAACCTTTCCATGTACCGAGGCCACATTTCTCGCCTTCCTCACCCCCTCACTGCTGTTAAATTATAAGTTTTAGCTATCACTTGATCTCCTCGAATGGTAACTATATTTTTATCCATGGGAAACTTCATCATCAGATTATAGGGAGAACACATATCTGGAGCTGCACATCCATGGTCTTCCAAGGATCACATTATAAGGGGCGTATGTATCGATGACCGCAAAATTACTGGCTATCGTCATCTCCTTATCTCCATCATCTATCTACACCGACAAGGTGATTTATCCCTAAGGAAACACAGTTTTACCTGTAAAAGAAGACAATGGTGAGGCTGAATTTTTAGATTACTGCGGCCCATGTCCAACTGATCAAAGTAGATTGCGAACATTTCCTTGACACTGCTCCCATCGTCAATGAACACTTTTCCCCAACGAGTATCCAATGACGGGCGAGATAACTATGGGATCAACATGGGGAGTTTGATTCAAAATCGTATATGCCTCCAAAAACGTTACTGTCTCGTCCATTCAAAATCTCTTATGTCACAAATCCCCCGCAGGAATATGGCGAGAATGAGCCTTCACAACCGTATTCGAATACCTCTCCCCCAGAATCCCATTAATCATAGTAATCACCCTATGAACTATCAAGTTATC
Source organism: Rubia tinctorum (assembly GCA_032355605.1). Lineage (NCBI taxonomy): Eukaryota > Viridiplantae > Streptophyta > Magnoliopsida > Gentianales > Rubiaceae > Rubia > Rubia tinctorum. The sequence continues at coordinate 4,062 of JAULKM010152517.1, read as the reverse complement.
CCCATTTCTGTTCTCCTGATTCCTAACCGGTTGATCACGAGGTCGGTCATATCGTCTTTCTTAGCCTTGATCTCGAGGTTCTCTATCTGCTCTCCTGCCAGCTCTTTCTCTATTATTCTGATTATTCCACTTATACTGCTGTTAAGCCCGACGATCATTATTTGGTTTCAGGAGTTTCCAACGATCTCCACGTCGAGGTTATGAGCCTTGAAGTAGTCTTTCCCTTGCATATCTCTGAATATCCATTCTGAGATGGCTACAATTTTGTATAGTGACCATAATCTTTGTGGTTATCATAATACATATTCGTATCTCTTCCCACTGCCATTGCATTTTCCATGTCTCTCATAGGAGGGGTGCTCAAAACACACCTTGATGTATACTTAGATACTGTGTCTGAGATCTATTCATAGGTGTATACTTCTCGAAGCTAGGCCTGGCTACTTCCACTAGCTTCTTCCCCCGAAGGTCGTTACTCTTCCCCTATTCGTTAATCGAGCCTTCTTTATTTATTTTTTCAGCTTCCTCTACGTGTTGAGTACTACTCAACAACCCTCTAAATTTTTTGCAAGGTTCGTGGGTGTGTTGGTGGTTAACTTCTTAAACAACCCCACATCATGCATACCTATCATATACCCTTGGATCACTTCGTTCTCTGTACTATCCACTACTTCCAAACCTTCATCCACATATCTGTGATAGAAAGCCTCAGTAGTCTCCCCTGGATTCTGCTTGGTTTGGTACAATTTGGCCAAAGTCTTAGTGAACTTCTTCTTCAAAGCATACTGACTTAGAAGAGCCCAACTAAATTCTCGATACAAGTGCAAAGAACCCCTTGGTAACTTATTGAACCATTCTTGAGCCTTCCCTCAAACGTAACTCCAACAAGTTTGCACGTCAATCTCTCCTCAAGTTTCCTATAATTTATAAGACATAGAAATGTCTGAATGAAATCTCGATGATCCAAATCTCCAATATATGTAGGAAGTCCTTATGGTGGCTTCGTATTTACCGGCTATCGAGCTGAAGTTATCAACAAACTAAAATGAGAACCCGCTGCTTGCCTTATTGACCCAATTAACATATTTAATTCTCTCCTATGTGAATCTCCAGTGTCTCCTCATGGTTCTGCTAATGGTGGATCTCTAAGCAGATGCAAACCTCGGAAGACCTCTTTATACGGGGTCTGAAACATGGACTGGAGACCCATGTGACCAGGATGTATCCAAGGCCCCATAGCCCCCGTATACATTAGAGGTTGCCCAAAAAAGTTATAAGGCCCTTGGCCAGAAATGGGATTCTAAAAACTTGTGCGAGTAGATCCTTGGATCCTCATGGAGGATACCGTTCCATATCCATCTTCGAATCCAGGGAAAGCAACCGTTGGGATTATTGGCATGAACGAGGGCATCTAATACACTATCTTTTGGGAATAATCTAGAAATGAGGGATGGGATCATGGTTGAACCAACTCCCCATCATATCCAGGATATGGGAATACCATCATAGATTGAGACACAGGCTTCACTGGTACTTCCATGATTGTTGAGGGTACCACATTCCTCGATAAACCTATTGGCATTAAAGGAGGAGTAATTTGATACCCTATTGCTATCAATATTTACACCACCTGCGTCAAAACTGGCTGCGAACCAACTGCTCCTGTATCTTGATTTTCCCTAAGAGTCCTTTCATAAGCTTCGATGTAATAATTGCCTGAAACTTTAGTAAAACATCCATCCCTCTCATCAATAATTGGTCGGTTCTGTAAAAGGCCTATGCTCCCAATTCCTACATCAGGCTACAAACTAATCTCCAGTTGCCACGGGGATCTTGCCACTTCGGATTGAGACCCCTTGACAGGCGCCGAAGTAGTTCCAATCGAGACTTGCACTGTTTCATGTTCAATATTTTGCAAATTTGGGGGGTTAACCATTTTAATTTTTCTTTTGTATGGGGATTGTACCTCGTCATATGCGCCTGTTCCCTTGAGCCTCAACCTCTCAATCCTTCGAGTTTTCGTAGAAGTGGACATAAACCAAGGGACTTAAATATGATTTAATCGGTCCCATCAGGTATGCTAATTGATGCGTCTCAAAACTGAAAAAGTTGCACCGCAAGTTCCTCGATCATGATATACAAAGAAATAAGCCTAGGAGTGTTCTAGGGGAAAAATCTTCGTTGCTTAAGTCAGTCAACCTTATGAATACCGTATAAAGAGAATAAATCTTAAATGTAGACTTACCTTGTATTTATACCTCAGTTACCCTAATAGTATTGTGTATGACTTAACTTCTGCATGGCACAGTAAATGCCAATAAATACGGCCACATTACAAACTGTTTCTCTTGATCTTATTTAGCTAATATGAGCCCAATAACTTATTTGGGCTTATTATATTTGACCATCATAAAAAATATTGATGGAGGAAACTCAAAACTATGTATATGGTGAAGGGACAAATATTGCTAAAATACTTGGTTGAGATCAAAGCAACATGAAGTGGGAAAATTTAAGTGGCAGCAACACCCATCAAAATGACAAGGAAACTGCAAAGGTAAGTCACAAGATCACATAACTCGAGGAAAATAGAGAGAAACTAGTGTGACCGGAAGGAAGGGTTTTATACCCTTAAACAAGTCATTGGGGGAACTAGATGGTGCTCCAGAGAAACAAGTCATTGTATTGGAGACTTATGAAAAAAACAAGGATCTTCCACCCCCTACGTGTCATGCCCTCACTGGTCGCTCGCACACACGGTCCTGAAGCACTCTCTTTTGCATGAATTCACGCATAGAATTAGGGAAGTCAATTCCGAAACTTCCAAAGCTTCTTGAGGAAGCTTGTCCCACACTTTAAAAGTCTACCTCTTTCACTAACCTCTTCTGCATTTTGAAATCCATCTCCCAGTTCTCAGATAATCTGCCTTTTCTATTCATCATTCGTGGCTCTCTGCTACATTGTCACATGTTTCTACAAGTAAATGGTCCACTAGGAGATTTGATCGCCTTCTTGTAGTGGTGTGCACTCATATGTGTGAAGGTACGAATGGTAACAATTTCATTCGTATTTTGTCTGAGCTGAGTTACTGATATTCCATCTCTCATTTTAGATGAATTAATATTGTCATCCTTAATAGTTTACAGTCAATGTGTACCCTAGGCTTGTTGTAATATTGAGCGGAATGCAACTGATGGTCTAGGGGATTGCAATATGCTGAAGTTGAAGATAGGCATGATTTGTGTTGTTGCGGACGTCTATTGAATTGCCTTTCGACCTAAACGTGGAAATTGTGCAAAATAGGGGTGTTGATTCTGTTCCTCGAAATACTGGGGTGTTCGTTGGCTTTGAATTAAATGTCGTGACTGATAAAACTGCAGAAAAAATAGAGGAAGTGTTTGTTGAACACTCGGACATAATAGTTAGTGAACCAGACATTCTCGGAGGAAGTGGACTTAGTCGTCCTGTTGATTTACAAGCAGGCGATGTGGATAACCTGTGTAATAACCAGGATGATATGGAAGCTGAATTTGGGTTTAGTGAGGATGAAGTACCTATGGAAGATTGATTGGATGAAGGAAATGTTGGCGACCTTGTGTTTAGGGGTCACAGGATTGGGAAATCATGAGACAACTTCAGCTGATGGAGGTAGTCCTGAAGAGAATGGTGGTGATGTTTGTGTCCCCAAACCAATACTAGGAATGAAGTTTCACACCGGAGAAGAATCCGTAGCTCTTATCCACTGATATGCCCATTCAAAGGGATTTCAAGCTAGAAAAAGAAGCTTTGATAGGTGTGACGAGGCTAAGGTAGGAGGTCCTCCATGTAGGGGTAGTGGTGGGCGGGTCGTGGATTCGGCTTATGATCACCGCATTCGAATCCACATCAAGTGTTGGTGTGTCCATTTTATATAGTTATTTTGGGATCTTTTGTACTCATTTTGGTAGCATTTTATGCTTTAGATACTCTATATTACCTTGAAATTCTATTACTAGAGTTAGGAGCAATTTTATCACTTTTGTCACTTGTAATAAGGATTCTGTGAGACGAGGTAATTGTTGA
>JAULKM010152497.1:0-17137 GCA_032355605.1 Rubia tinctorum | reverse complement strand
CGGATCTATAGGTGTAATTGAATTCTTTAGTAAAGAGTTAAATCTCTTTTGTGATGCTGTAAAGCTAGCTTTTAAATATGAGACTTTAATGTTTGGTTCAGGTATGTCTGTGTAAATCTGTTCCGAATAATACTTCACAAATTCATGTTTTAGCTAGTTTAAATTTTAGGCCAGGGACTATTGTAAAATTATAAGAAATTTCATTTGGGATGGGGTTTTTTCTCTATAAATAAGCTAATAAATTTAGGGACCTATTGTGCAATTATTGAAATAGTATATATATCACAAAATATATTAGAATTTTTAATTTTTTTCTCCTCTTCTTTTGATCGGTATCGCCTCTGGCAACGGTTACCACCGGTTTCTGCTGGATTTACGCTGGTCTTCACCGCTTCCGCCTATATCTCGCTGGAAATTCACCGATCAAGCTCACAGCGGAGATTGAGGAACTCATGGCGCCTCCGGATTTCCACTGATTGTCCACCGGATTTTTCCAATTTTCCATCGCGATTCTTCTTCCAATCAGAGCTCCACACAGCGAAGCCTCTGGTGAATTCAAATCCAGATCAAAGTCATCGAGCTCCGACAATTCAGATCCAAGTCGAAGCCGCGCGTAACCGGTGGCGTACCTTCTTCTTCTTCATTTTTTGCCGCGCGTGATGTTAAGCTTCTGACGTCGACACTTTTTATAGAGCCGTTGCCGAGTGCCGGTTCTTCTTCTTGAGGGGCAGGTCCACCGCTAGTTTTTCTCCTTGAAGAGACGACTGAAGAAGGACAAGGTGCACGCGTTCTTCTCCGTCGCCTGCGTCGAAGAACTAGGATGGCGCCAAGCGTGAGACGCACATGCCTAATGATGGAGAGAAGAATTTTTGCGCGTGCAAAGCGCATGTTTTGCACGCGCTGATGCCGGTGGGGACGGCGGACAACGACGGACGGCGGAAGGACGGATGTTTCACGTATTATAGATGAGGTTCGTTTTTGTTTTTTTTTTCCTGAAGAGATTGATTGAGATTTAATAATATTTTACTGAATGAATGATCAATATATATTCTGTGGTGCAGTGGTTAGTACTCTTGTTGTTGAGGTTAGAGATTTAGGTTCGAATCTCACTTTGATTGTTTATTTTGATGAATTTATGTTCTTGAGATACATGCTGAGGTTTAATGTTATTTTACTAACTGTATATTCAATAAGAGTTTTTGGTGTAGTGGTTGTTACTCTATACTTTGAGGTTAGGGACCCGGGTTCAAATCCCACCAGGTCTTTTTTGGAAGAATTTTTATTGTTGAGGTACTATAGTTTTTTGTTTGTTTGTAGTTTTTTTTCTCTCATGTTGATGTTTTTCATTATTCTGTGAGATTTAATTGATATGCGTTGATGTTTTTGTAGTTTTTTTTGGAGTGATATGATTGATATTTGTAATTTTTTAATTTCCTTATATTGATATTTTTCATTTTCTGGCTGAGGTTTTGGTAATAGGAGTTGATGTTTGTTGTGTCATTTTTCTTATGCTGATTTTTTTCATTTTCCGGATGAGATTCAGGTGTTAGAAATTCATTTTTGTACCTTTTTGGTGATAAAAGTTGATATTTGTAGTTTTTTTAAAAACTAATTGACGTTTTATATTTTTTAGAGAATAATTTATACTCTTGAGGTATCGTAGTTTTTTTGGTGTTTTTATTTTTTTTCTCATTTTGTTGTTTTTCATTTTTCGGGTGAGATTCGGGTGTGTTTTTCATTTTTTTGGGTGAGTTTTTTCTCATATAAGTTGATGTTTTTTCTCATGTGGTTGTTACTCTATACTTTGAGGTTAGAGATTTGGGTTCAAATCCCACCAGGTTTTTTTTAAAGAATTTTTATTGTTGAGGTACTGTAGTTTTTTGTTTGTTTGTAGTTTATTGTTGAGGTACTATAGTTGATATGAGTCGATGTTTTATACTTTTTGTGGATTATATGAATTGATATTTTTTTCTTTTTTTCTCTCATGTTGATGTTTTTCATTTTCTCGGTGAGTTCTAGGTGATACGAGTTGATGTTTGTAATTTTGGGTGACATAGGTTGATTGTTTTAGTGTTTTTATTCCTTATGTTAACGTTTTTCAGTTTTTGGGTGAATTTAAGGTGATAGGAACTGATGTTTTTAGCTTTTAGTTGATATTTTTTTTATTTTTGTATATTTTTAAAATTGAAGATTGAAGTTTTGTTGATATTTTGTTGATATTTTAATGATTTTTAGTTGATTTTTAGTTGATGTTATGTTAGTTTTAGTCGGTGTTTGTTAAATTTTTTGTTGATTTTGTTGATTTTTATATATTTTTGTTGTTTTATTTTTTAATATATTTGTTGCAATTTTTTAGTTGATGTTTAATGATTTTTTGTTGATGTTCCGCTGTTTTTTGCTGATGTATATAATTTTCGATTCGATGATCATATTAATTTTTTGCATTTTTTTGCAGATGGCTGAAAAAATGATGGGTAAAAATCGGACAAAAAAATCGCTGGGAAATATTAACGATAGTTCCCTGACTCCTTGTGTAATTATTAGAGATAGATGCCTATAAAAGTATTAGAGATTGGTTCCTGGATCTACAATATAGATAGAATTGCATAAATGCCTCTGATTAAAGTTTATGCTGCATCACAGGAAGTAATCTCAAGCTTTATACAGTCGCAGCTTCGTAAAATTCTATCTGGGTTGCACTTTGCAACCCTCTTGGCATTGGCCTGGCTCTGGGCCCAGACCATTTAAGGATGATCTTCATTTGCCTCCGTCAACCTATCAGCCATTTTGTGACGCATCGACTACACGAAAAAAGCATGCAAATATAGCGACCATACATAATGCCTTAATTTTTTATTTTCATGGTGACATTTTGCACATGTATTATGCAAGTGAACAATCATGTGTTTCTGACCTTGGTAGTTGATAATGCAGCCTACTTTGTCAGGTGGCTGGATCAACGTGTGCTTGTGCTTCATACTCTACCCGTGTGCTTGATCAGTAGCATCGGGATCCAGATTATAGCTTGCTGGATATCGTAAGCCAAGGTCTCTTATTTTCGTTTGACGATCTGGCATGCAGTCTGCTAGCTGTTGTAAGCCAGGGCTGTTTATTGCGGCCACACGATCTGGCCTACAGCCTACTAGCTGTCATAAGGCAGGACTTATTATTTCGTCCTGGCGATCCGGCCCACAGCCTGGTGGCTGTCTAAAGCTAGGGCTGCTTATTTTGACATGACGAGCCGGCCTGCAGCCTATTGGCTGTCGTAAGCCAGAGCTGCTTATTTTGGCCTGACGATCTAGCCTGTAATTCTCGAGATGACTTAATCCGGAGTAAACAACTTTTTCCTTGTTATTTACTTTGACGGATATGGTTGTGATCGAAATTTTTTACTTTGCCTATTAGGAACCCAACATGCAATTGTGCTACTGGAAGTTGGGACCAACACTGCAACTTTAGCCTGGTTCAGGCTTTTCTTTCCTCGGCCTCTCTGAGATTCGGCCTGGACTTGCATGGGTTGTTGGGGCCAGCGCGACAACTTTAGCCTGAATCAGGTCTTTCTCCGGCACTGGCTGCTGCCAAAGATTCATTTTCCTTATCCCTTTTGAGATTCTGCTTACACTTTGCGCTAGCTGTTTATGCCAGCACGACAACTTTAGCCTGAATCAGGCCTTTCTCCGGCATTGGGTGCGGCCGAAGATTCATTTTCCTTAGCCCCTTTGAGATTCAGTATGCACTTTACGTTGGCTTTTTGCGCCAGTGCTGCAACTTTATCCTGAATCGGGTCTTTCTCCGGCCCTGGGTGCGACTGGAGCTTTATCTTTTTCCTATTGTCCTGTAAGACTAAATATTTCATGCTTACGTGAATAACATCAACATGTGTTAGTTTAGAAGACAACATAATACATAAATTCTTTTCCATAAATCTAGAATGCATTGAATGAGTGACAAAGGCATGTAAATACATATTAACTCTCGTACATATATCTTGGGGGAAAGATAAGCAATATTTCAAGCAATACCATTCCTTCAATTTCACAATTTCCATTTAAAGAAATATCATTATTTCAATGTCATGGCATTGCCTGAGCGAGATGAAAGGTGGTTGTTACTTTCTCTAAACACACTCCAGGTTGACCATTGCCCTGTCATGCCACGTTTTTCTGAGGATGCTACGTTCTGGCCAGGATAGTGGGCTGGCTGATAGCTAAGCTTTCTTTTGTCCTAGCATGTTAAGTTGTGTACCTGTCTTTCATGCGGCTAAGGCTATTTTGCTTGTTATTTTACAACCATACTTGTACAACTAAGCAGTTCATGCCAACGCGTAATGCTGTTTTCCGGTGAAGCAGATATCATAGACACCGTCGGTGGAAGAAGTAAAGCAAAAGGAAGAAACACACTGGGGCAAGGATAAAAAGAAAAGAAAAGGAAGAAAAAAGAAAAGGAAAAAAATGAGAGAAAGAAAAAGCAAGGCAGAGTTTAATGCAAGCTTCCTTCCCAAAAAAAAAGAAGAAGAAAAAGAAAGGCCGAGAAGGAGTAATAATATTATTACTCTGCCTTAATTTATTCTCCTTATTTCAGATAAGGCACTAAGAGCTAATATCTTGTGCAGTATGAAGGACTCGACATATCCTAGGGCAAGTACAATTTAGGGCAGCAGCAAGTTTTGGCACAACCCAAAGCAGACGACCCAGGGCAAGCATCGAGACTATATGAATGATTGGTGCATCAACAAGATTCAGCATAGCCCAGAGCTAGAGCGTAGAGCATAGCCAAAGTCAGGCATGCTAGTGGTCCGTAGGGAGGAGTCTCAAAGACTGCGGTGGAGCATCCATAGGGCAAGGCTGACTGTATCATCAGCCAGCAAGGTTAGAAGTACACACTGTTCACTTAAATAATAACATCAGCATATCTCTCCGTAGAAGCATAAGTAAATAAGTTTCAAGAAGAATCACATAGCTCCATGAAAATAATTATTTGCCTAATACTACTATACGTTATTAGTGTATGCTAGTAAGCAAATAATTCACGAAATTGCATATGTGATTGTCATGATGAAACCCAAAACTGAAGACACTATGCATGAGTACTTAAAGGAAATAGGGATTCATGCAAGTGCCAGTTATATTTTACATGCCTTTGTCATATTAATTTATACATGATAGCATAGTCAATAAATTCGACTCTTATAGTGTTTATTAAAGAAAAATCTGAACATAAAGAGTTGATACATTATGCCATCTTTTGGACTGATACATGCTAATGTGTTCTGTTTAAATTGGGACATGCTAGTATGAAGTGCTTAGTTGTACAAGTCTGGCTATAAAATAACAAGAAAATACCCTTAGCAGCATGAAAGGCAGGTGCACAACTGAATATGCCAGGACAAAAGAAAGTTTAGCCATCAACCAGCCCACTAGCGTGTAAGACAGGATGTTGATCAAATCTCAGCATGTCCAGGCAGGGCAAGGATCATCCCTCAACTTGCATGAACAGGGTAAAGCTTTGACATGTCATCGCCAGGGAAAATTTAATCCTCCTTTCTGTTCTGGCAGGGCCGGGATGTAGCTTCCTCAAAAAATTGTCGCATGACAGTTAAAACGATAAACAAAGCACCCTTAAACTCAAGAAAGGAAGGGTCATGACATGATACGCTAAGGGAAATAAAGATCTGTCTTTAGCCAGCTCAAATAGGGCAATCATCACCCATCAGCCTACTCATTTCGGGAAATGGTCAACCTGAAGTGTGTTTAGACAAAGTAACAACCACCTCTCACCTCCCTTATGTAGGGCCATGAAATTTAAGGAACAATAATGCTTTAAATGGAAACTGTGAAATTGAAGGAACGATATTGCTTTAAATATTGCTTATCTTCCATGAGAGTTATTGTATATTTACATGCTTTTGTCATTCACTCAATGCATTCTAGCATTATGGATAATAGTTGATGTATTATGTTGTCTTCTAAACTAACACATGTTGATGTTATTCATGTAAGCATGAAATTTTTAGTCTTATAGGAGAATGGGCATAGGAAATTGAATCTCTAGCTACAGACCAGCGCCGGAGAAAAGCCCGATCCAGGCTAAATTTTCTGCACTGGCCCAAAGAACTAGCACAAAATGCAGGCAAGATCTCTAACAGGGCCAAGGAAAATAAATCCCCGGCCACGTACCAGCGCCAGAGAAAAGCCAGATACAGGCTAAAGTTGCCGCGCTGGCCCAAAGAGCCAGCGCAAAGTGCAGGTCAGATCTCCAACAGGGCTAAGAAAAATGAATCTCCGGCCACAGACCAACGCATGAGAAAAGCCCGATCCAGGCTAAAGTTTCCACGCTGGCCTAAAGAGCCAGCGCAAAGTGCATGTTGGATCTCTAATAGGGCTAAGAAAATGAATCTCCGGCCACAGACCAGCGTCGGAGAAAAGCTCGATCCAGGCTAAAGTTTTCGCGTTGGCCCAAAGAGCCAGCGCAAAGTGCAGGCTGAATCTCCAACAGGACTAAGGAAACTGAATCCCCAGCCACAGACAAGTGCCGGAGAAAATCCCGATCTAGGCTAAAGTTTCTGCGCTAGCCCAAAGAGCCAGCGCAAAGTGCAGGTTGGATCTCCAACATAGTGAAACAACCACTTGACAAGGTAGGTTGTGTCATCAACTACCAAGGTCAGAAACATATAATTGTTCGCTTGCATTATATGACCATAAATACTATACGTGTATTATAAAGCAAAGAAAACATGTGAAACTGTCATTAGGAAATTCAAAAAATAAAGTCTTTACGTATATCACCCAAAAGAAGAATTCATGCAAATATCAAATTATACTCGCATGATTTTTCTGTGTAAATGGATGTATCACAAAACAGTCGTTAGATTGACGCAGGCAAATGAAGGTCAACCTTAAATGTCCTGGTCGTAGATCCCAGGCCAACGATATTAGGGTCGCCAAGTGCGACCCCGGCAGAATTTTACGAAGCTGCGATGCAAAGTCCAGGTGAACTCAGTAGGTAGAAACAAACAATTATGTCAAAGATTAATGAGGCAAAAAAGAAAGAGTTTGGCCATGATTTAGAAGGCCTGGATGGAGAGCCCAGACCAACGATATTAGGGTCGCAAAGTGAAACACAGTCAGAATTTTACGAAGTTGCGATGCGAAGTCCAGGTTGACTCCGCAGACATCAACGTACAATTTTGTCAAATATTAATGGGGCCAAAACGAAAGATTTTGGCTATAATTTAGAAGGCTTAGATGTAGAGCCCAGGCCAATAATATTAGGGTCGCAATGTGCGACCCAGGAATTTTTTACGAAGTTGCGATGCAAAGTCCAGGTTGACTCAGCAGGCTGCAACGTATAATTTTGTTAAAGATTAATGATGCCAAAACGAAAGAGTTTGGCCATGATTTAGAAGGCCTAGACGTAGAGCCCAGACCAAAGACATTAGGGTCGCAAAGTGCGACCCAGACATGATTTTACAAAGTTACGAAGCAAAGTCCAGGTTGACTTAGCAGGCAGCAACCTATAATTCTTTCAAAGATTAATGAGTCTAAAATGAAAGAGTTCAGCCATGATTTAGAAGGCCTGGATGTAGATCCCGGGTCAACGATATTAGGGTCTCAAAGTGCGACCGAGGCAGAATTTTACGAAGCTGCGATGCAAAGTCCAGGTTGAATTAGCAGGCATCAACGTATAATTCTTTCAAAGATTAATGAGGCTTAAACGAAAGAGTTCGGCCATGATTTAGAAGGTCCGGGTGAAGAGCCCAAGCCAATGATATTAGGGTCGCAAAGTGTGACCTAGGCAGGATATTATGAAGCAAAGTCCAGATTGACTCAGCAGACAACAACATATAATTCTTTCAAAGATTAATGTGGCCGAAACAAAAGAGTTCGGCCATGCTTTAGAAGGCTAGGCGCAAAGCTTAGGTCAACGATATTAGGGTAGTAAAGTGCGACCCAGACAGAATTTTACGAAGCTGCGATGCAAAGTCCAAGTTGACTCAGCAGGCATCAACGTATAATTCTGTCAAAGATTAATGAGGCCAAAATGAAAGAGTTCGGCCATGATATTGAAGGTCTAGACATAGATTCCAAGCCAACGATATTAAGGTTGCAAAGTGCGACCCAGACAAATTTTTACGAAGATGTGATGCAAAGTCCAAGTTGACTCAGCAGGAAGCAACGTATAATTTTGTCAAAGATTAACGAGGCCAAAACGAAAGAGTACGGCCATGATTTAGAAGGCCTGTACTGAAAGCCCAGGCCAACGATATTAGGGTCGCAAAGTACAACCTAGACAAGATTTTACGAAGCTACGATGAAAATTCCAAGTTGACACAGCAGGCAACAATCTATAATTCTGTCAAAGATTAATGAGGCTGAAACAAAGAGTCCGGTCATGATTTAGAAGGCCCAGGCGCAGAGCCCATGCCAATGATATTAGGGTCGCAAAATTCGACCCTGGCAGAACTTTACGAAGTTGTGATGCAAAGTCCAGGTTGACTCAGCAGTTAGCAACATATAATTCTGTTAAAGATTAATGAGGCCGAAACGAAGGAGTTGGCCATGATTTAGAAATCCTGGACGTAGAGCCCAGGCCAACGATATTAGGGTCGCAAAGTGCGACCCAGGCAGAATTTTACGAAGCTGCGATTCAAAATCCAAGTTGACTTAGCAGGAAGCAACGTAAAATTCTATCAAAGATTAACGAGCCTGAAATGAAAGAGTTCGGCCATGATTTAGAAGGCTTGGATGTAAATCCCTAGACAACGATATTAGGTGCGACCTAGATAGGATTTTACGAAGCTACGATGCAAAGTCCAAGTTGACTCAGCAGGCAGCAACGTATAATTTTGCCAAAGATTAATGTGGCCAAAATGAAAGAGTTCGATCATAATTTAGAATGCTCGGGCGCAGAGCCTAGTCCAATGATATTAGGGTCGCAATGAGCGACCAAGCAAAATTTTATGGGACTGCGATGCAAAGTCCAGGATGACTCAACAGGAAGCAAAGTATAATTTTGTCAAAGATTAATGAGGCAGAAACGAAAGAGGTCAGTCATGATTTAGAAGGCCTGGACGCAGAGCCCAGGCCAACGTTATTAGGGTGACATCAACAAGGGCATAAAGGCGTAACCCTGGAGGAGAAAATCAAGATGCAAAATTCTAGCTTGACGAAAAGGAATGTACGTCAGCAATCATATTCATGCACATATTACCCCCAATGCCCCGCGCTGTTCAACAACATAACATCGGGATACGGGGGACTTGATAAAGTATGGGCCGAAAGACATGTTTCTCTTCAATCAGGCCCAAAGGCCCAATATCTAACATGATAAGGGCGTAACCCAACTATAAAAGGAGAGGCAAAGCCATCAACAGAGGTAGATAAAATAGCCTTCATGATACTGTAGCTCCACCTTCTCTACACCCACTTCTCCGACCTGACTTAGCCATCAGAGTGGATGGTGCGATCACAAACCGTCCCGCCCTGAGTGACCCGTATTATTTTTATAGAAATCTATCCCATACCGGAATCACGCCTGATTGAGGCCGACACAGAGGTACTATAAGAGCTTCTCCAACAACTTCAACTGCTCAAGAAAAATCAGTTACAGGTCAAGCCCATTACAAATTTTGGCATTAACATTCCTCCATTCTTTCTCTTTTCTCTTTTCTCTTTTCTCTTTTCCTCGTTTCTTTTTCTTCCTTTTCTTTTTCCTTCCCAGCGAAGCTTTTTCTCTTCCTGATCATCCACTTATTTGCTTCCATTTTTCTTGTCAACCACACTTTTTTTCCCTTGCTTCTTGTTTCTTGTAACCTCTTCTTTTCTCTCTTATATTTTTCTTTCTTATATTTTTCTCTCTTATCTTGTTCTCCTCCCTCAGCTTTCGGCATGTTTCTCCTTTTCATTTTTTTCTGGTGAAAAAAATTCTGCCGGAAGTGCCTCACGGTGTCATCCATGAGGGGAAAAGCTTCTTCATCGGGAAAAGTCCCTTGCGTCGTTAGCCCCTCTTAAGCGCGCCAACTCACCGCGCGGATGGAACTTTTTTCGCCGACCCGTATGCATCGTCCGTCGGCTCGTATGCTATATCCGCTGGTGGATAGATCCTTCGCCGGAGATGACTTGGTTTGCTGCTCGCCAGATAAGGTCGCGGCGCACGTCGGAGATCTGTCGGTGGTGAGATTGTTGGCTCATCAGGCGGAGGCGTTGACCCGGGAGGAGCGGATGTCGACTCGTTGATGAGGGAGGGGAGCATCCGGGTTGACTCGCCGAGCACTCGTCCGACTGTATGGGAGGATTACTGAGCGGAATCGGTGAGTTGACTGGGTTGGTGTTAGTTGACTCGCTGAGTTGGTGCGAGTTGGCTATAACAATAGCTGTTGGGCCGAGTTCTGGCTCTCCGAACGTGGCCTTACCCACCCCTTGTTAATTTTGAACAAAGGAGGAAAGAGTTTTTGGTTATTTTGAGTTGAGGTTAAGAATAAAAGTGATTTATGCTAGTATGTATCTGGGTATGTTCTTCCCCTTTAAAATTGAAAACAATAAATTGTATGAACAATAGATTTGCTTAGTTTTGCACATGCGTTTGCTGGCTCGTGTTCAGGTTGGTTTGAGCAACATCTGTTAGAGATGCAAGAGGGTCTCGTCGTCGGTCCCCACAGACGGCGCCAGTGCTAATGCCAAAATTTGTCATATGCTTAGCCTGGAACTGATTGTTCTTGAGCCGTTGGACCTGATGGAGAAACTCTGAATGGACCTCTTGTGCGGGCCTCATTCCGACATGATTCCGGCATAAAATGGGTATCTGTAGAAGATCACAGGTCACTCAGGGTGGGTCGGGGTAACCGCACCCGCTCCGATGTCCAAGTCGGGTTGGAAAAATGAGTGCAGAGAAGATGGAGCTACAGTATTGTGGAAGCCGTAGTCGAACATACCTTGCCTGATAACTTTTCTTCTCCTTTTATAATTGTAAGGTTATGTCTTTATTAGATTAGATATTGAGTCTTTAGACCTGATTGAACAGAGACGTGAGTTTTCCGGGCCATACTTGATCAGGTATCATCAAATACCTTCATATTCCAGGTACAAGAAGAACCTTAAACCCCTGTTATGGAGCCAAATCCTCGCCTGCCCAGACCCTCTCGACACTGGACCTGGTAATTGGTATGATTAGTTGTTGCGTTATCCACTTTGAATGGTTGACAAACCAAATTACCTGTGTTCATCATCGAATAATCTCCAATAAAATACAGAGGCCACCCTTTCAAGGCAAATAGGCAAGTAGGCAAGTAGGCAAGTAGGCAAGTAGGCACAGCTAGCGAGTCGGCATCCAGATTGATAGAGTAGTCCATTTGGTAATTCGAAGGGAATGGTTTCCAATAGTCCATACTTCATCCAACATGTGTACTCCCTCCGTTCAACTATGTTTGGCACACTTTTTAGTCAACTTTCTGAAGCCATGTTTGACCATAAATTTCATGTAATATATAAGTAGTAATATTATCATGTGAGGTATCGTTGGATTCTTCGTAGCATGTACTTTCCAAATATTAAAATTTTACATGATATTAACATACGTAGCAAAAATTATTAATGGTCAAACATGCCTTGAGAAAAATGGCAAAAAAAGTGTGCCAAACTCTTTTGAACGGAGGGAGTATTAGTCTTCTGGAAGAGAGAAATTAATGAAGCCCTAGACGTCAGCCTAGAGCATTAATCTTTGCCGACTCATTGAAACCGGCGGAATGAAAATTGTTTCGCAGCTAGCTTCTCCCATGGTAGGATTTTCAATCAAAGTCCATCACAGTGGTTCTTTCTTCTTCCACAGCTGCTAACTAAGCCTGATAATGTAAAACTTTGAAAGTGTTGTTTTAGGTGTTAAAAATGCTGATTTGGACCTAGTGCAACACTTTTACAAGTATTACCTCACGCGATGTTGCATTTGATCTAAAGCAACAATGTTCAAGATTTTGGTAACACTTTTCATGATTTACGTAATACTTTATAAAATATTGTAATATTTTAATAAGTGTTACTAGAAAAAGTGTTACCATATCTCTAATTTGTTGTAGTTTTCAATTGCTTGTAGCATTTCTCTCCAGTAAAGATTAACCCTGGTTCACCGAACTTCTTTATCCATGGTTTTGGGTTGAAGTGAAGAAATATGCTGCTAAACGTGTTACCGAGGATCAGAATGCTACTGGAGATTAGAAGATTCACACTAAAGCTTAATCAGTCTTGGCGGGAAATTCAAACTAAGTCGGTGGAAAGGTTTTTAAACTGATCATTAGTTTTTGATCAGTTTTGAAGCAGTTTTTTGTTCTTGTTAATTAGTCCACTTGTATAGTTCTTTAGTTGGTTAGTGTATTAGATACTTAGATCTTGATTTATGTATATAAAGCAGTTGTACTCACTTTGTTTGGTTAAGTTAATATAACCATTTCCCCCGGTGTTCTCTCTCTACTGAGGAATCAATTTTATTCTTCTAATTTTAGGCTCTTTTGAGCTTGTTCTTGGCCTAATAAGCTTCGATTTATCCATGGTATCAGAGCTCTAGGCTCTCAATCCAAATTTACCGTGAAAACTTTTTGAGATTTTTGATTCAGGTGATCAGATATGACCTCTGGATCAGTGAATAGTGAAGGAGGAAATGATCCTTATGTTGTTGAGGCTGAACGTTTTGTGAGAATCAAACCGGATGATCTGTTGCTCTTCAAATCTGCAGATCATGAAAGTTTTGTGATCGTATCAGATCTCTTGATGGAGAAGAATTATGTGATTTGGAGAGAAGCAATGATTATTGCTCTCCCTGCAAGAGGAAAGCAGAAGTTCATAACTGGAGAAGTGCCAAAACCTGCTGCAAATTCTCCATTGCTTCGAATCTGGATGAAGGCTAATTCGACGATTTATTCATGGATTAGGAACTCGACCAACAAAGATATTTCTAGGAGTTTTGCTTTTCAAGCTGCAACGAAGAAACTATGGGATGAAGTTGAAGAGAGGTATGCAGTTACCCATGGACCTCTCTACTATCAACCGATGACCAATATGATTGAAACTAAGAAAGGTACTGATTCAATTGCTCAATATTTCTCCAATTTGAAAGAAAGTTGGGATCAAATTGATATGACAAGGCCAATGCTTAAGTGTACTTGTTGTCATTGTGAATGCAATTGTGGATTCTCTGTGAATATGGAAATGCAAGCTAATCAAGATAGGTTGCAACCGTTCATGTCTGGTCTAAATGATGAATATTATGCTCTGAGGGATTAGATTCTCGTGATGGATCCTTTACCAACTGTTGGAAAGGCATATTCTCTGTTTAGTAAGCAGGAGCAACAGAGAAATGTGCAAAGCAACATGATCAGGAACATGAATCAATAAGCTGCAATGCTTGTGAGGCAGGATTTGGACAAAACAATGCAGGAAGGTTTGGTCAAAAGAAGAAAGATGCAGATGCTAAGAAGTTGTGGAAGTGTGATTACTATCACAGAAATGAACATTTAAAGGATTCTTGCTTCAAATTGAATGTGGTACGAATTCAAAAATGTCATTTATTATATTTTTATTCGTTTAGTATTTTTAGGAGTTTAATGAGGTAGTGTGCTCATATTTAGAATTATTTTTAAATAATGTAATTTAGGAGTTTTTATTAGATTAGAATTAGATTTGGTAGGTTTAGATAAGGTAGATTTATTAAGAATTCATCCAATATTTGGATTGATTTACTTAGATGAATATGGTAATTATTGATATTTATTTTAGGAGTTGTAGTTAGATATGGTTTTTCCTTCCTAAAGCTACCATAATTCTTTTCAGTTTTTATTTGTAATGACTGAATTTTACCTCTATAAATAGAGGGTTCAGCCGAGATTATTAGAACATATTTTATCAATCATATATTCAAAATTTTGAGTTATTCTCATTATCTTCATTGTTGCTTAATCTTGTGGGTTAATTAAGTTTCAATACCCTTTGTGAGTATACCTTGCGGGCTAGACGCTTATAGAGAAACCATATGATCTAAACTTGCGGGCTATTTAGAGAGCAAGTCGGAGTTGAGGGTACCCTGCGGGCTAGACGCTTGAAGTTCGTGCGCCAAGAGTAGGTTGGGCGAGATCCCTGCTTTTGTCAAAGATTCGATATTCAGCAATCCAGAGTTTTCGCAAGGAGATTCATATCTAAATGGATATCCAGATTGGTGGCCAGACACAAGTAAGGTGAAGGGAAAGGCTTATGCAAATGCAGTTAATGTTCCAGGTATTGCAGATGAAACTGAACAAGCTGCACCTGGATCACTATTTAAAGCTGGAGAAAGTAAGAACATTGGAAATATGCAGGCTATGATTTCAAATATGATTCAAATGGATTTTGGGAAACTGATGAAAGGGAAAGGAAATGAGCAAGTCGCTGATTCAGGAGATATGATCAACTTTGCTCATCTGGATTTTGCAGGTAGCCTAATAACTCAGTTTGCCAATACTGCTTCTTGTTTTGAAGTTGATGATTGGTTTCTAGACAGTGGTTCTACTTCACATATGTGTAGTAATCTTTCTTTGTTTGAAACTCTACATTCAGTCAGTCATAAAACACCAATCCTTTTACCAGATCATTTAAGAGTCTACATAGATGCCATAGGATCTGTAAAGTTGAATAAACAGTTTAAACTGAAAAATTGCTTGTTTGTCAAATGCTTTAAGTTCAACCTTCTTTATGTACAAAGATTAGCAAAAGATTCCAAAGTTTATCTCACCTTCTATCCTCATATGTGTATCACATAGGACCGCAAGACTAATTCAGTTTAAGGATTTGCAACTAAGAGCAATGTTCTGTACATTCTGAATAAGAAATATTGTCAAACTGAAGTCATCAAGAAGCATGTGGCCATATTGAAACTAAATAGCTTAGTTGTACATTCAGCATTGAGTTCTATGCATTATCTTTCTTATAATGATTTAGAGATTCTACATAATAATCTAGGCCATCCTTCTGATATTGTACTGAAGCAAATAAATCTTCCAATCATGAATAATAAATGTGATATTTTTCCTCTTGCAAAACAAACGAGGTTATCCTTTCCTGAAAATCAAATCACAATTCCATTCTTTTTTATACTCTTCATATGGATCTCTAGAGGTTTTTTAAGCTCAAAGCAAGTAGTGATGAACACTCATTTCTAACTATTGTAGATGAATTCAGCATAGGTACTTGGACTTTTCTAATAAAGGGTAAAGTTCAGGATCCTTTCATTATCAGGGACGTCATCCTCATGTTACAAACTTAGTTTAATGCAAAAATCAGAAAGATAAGGACTGATAATGGCACTGAATTTGTCAATAAAGTTTACTCACAATTCTTTACTTCATTAGGTATCTTACACCAGAGATCATGTCCATAGTCGCCACAACAGAATGGTGTAGTTGAGAGAAAACACAGAACCCTTATTCAAATAGCCAGATCTCTCATGCATTAGTTAAACCTTCCTTTACATTTCTGGGGGGAATCAATCCTTACAACCACCTACTGGAAGTCACCTTATGAAATCCTTTTCCATAAACATCTTGACATGTCACAAGTGCAAGTGCTTGGTTCTCTATGCTATGCTACAAACCTCAGTCCAAATAAACACAAGTTTAGTCCTAGATGAGTACCATTGATATGTGTTATATTGTGCTCATATATTGTGGGATTATTGTAATTTTATTGGGATATGATTTGCACTTTAGGTGTTTCTGGTGCAGGAATTCATGGAATATGAAGAATTGAGAGGGAGCTATACATTGTACTCTGTTTCCCTTAACCAGCGGTTTTTCCCCTTTGGGTTTTCCAGGTTAAGGTTTTTAATGAGGCGATGTGCTCCAATTGATAAGGATTGTATTATCTCTTTCCAATTGAAATTCCTCTATTTAAGTAATTAGTTAATTAGAATTAGAATTAGAATCAGAATCAGATTTGATTTTGGTTCTTCCGTATCGGAATGAAGCTATAAATACATGTTCTGCGGAAGCCAGTGGCGGAACCAGCACGGTATTTGGGGGGGCTGATTTATACAGGCAATTTTTTTCGGACGCTAGATTATATTGGTAATTTTTTTTCGGACACTGAATTACACTGATTTTTTTCTTCTAAAAACTTAATTTGACATATCCAAACAAATCAGCTTAAATAATGAGGTGGGTATAAAATAATTCAATTTTACAAATAGGATAAATCATACTTGCTATTATTCTATCTTGTTAATTAATGAATTTATAATAACATAAATACGGTTCTAAAAATAAAATTAGTGAGAAAATTAGTGTGATTTTTTTAAAAAGAAAAGGGCTGGGCATTAGAGTAGTTTGCCCTATTGGATTAATCCATTTATCATGTTTCTTTTTATACCCTTGACGAGAACAAAACTATGTCGCTTCACTTATACTAAAATGACGTCGTTTTGTTTAATGAAGAAACAAAAAAATTGATTTTTTTGAAAAATAACATCGTCTTCCTCAGAGTTTGCCGAAAAGGAGAGTTGAAACCTGGGTTTAGGGGGGCGAAATCCATGGATTCCGGTGGCTGTTAGACCTAAATTTCGGGTCATCGAATTCTAGGGGTGACGCCAGTACCCCTCACTCCCCACTGGTTCCGCCCATGGCGGAAGCAATAGACATGTACACACGTAGAGTAGTTTAGTAATATTAGTATAGGTTTAGTTTTAGTTTCTTACACAAGAGCTGCATATTTGATATTGGTGATCAAAGTGCGCTTACCTGGGAATAATAATATTCTTTGACATTCATGCGCAGCCTTGCTTTCGAAACGGGCTCGGTTGTTTTAATTTAGTTATCATTTTATTATATTAACTAAGTTTTGCTTTTGGTATTGATTATTTATTTAGTTTAATTATTATGAGTAACTAATTTATATATTGACATGAAATAATAAGCATTAGTTTATGAATCGTGAGACCTAATTGTTTTATAGTTAATATTTTATGTTTTCTTGATTGTTCTTGGTTTAATTTATTCTTGATATGTTTAATCCTGATCAACTTGAATATTATTAGGATAATGTTATCTAATCCCACCAATACGTAATCGTTGGAAAGGGTTAGTAAGTAGCGAGTTCTTGTGAAAAACAGCTAACTAGTTAAGACTGTA
>JAULKM010152496.1:0-33588 GCA_032355605.1 Rubia tinctorum | reverse complement strand
AGACCAGCTTCTGCTTTTCCCCCAAAAATAGCTTCTGCTTTCAAAATAAGCTGTTTTTTAGCAGTTTACCAAACACCGAAAAGTGTTTTACTTATAAGCACAGCAGCTAAAAAACCCTGCCAAACAGAGCCTAAAACCCACAACCTGAAAATCGTTAGCTGATCTTTGATTCCCTTTGCCCAACTGTAGGAAAATGAACATAGTATCTAACAATTGATTGGGTGTGAGGCTATGGAATTGAACTGTAAGTTCTGATGTTTTGTTGGAAACATATACTGCTAAAACTACCAAGCAGGGAAGGAAAAATTTTGGTACTGAATTAAGAGTCCAATAATGAACAACTTAAGATAACAAACCTTATTGTAAAGGGTTTGATGGGAACATAAGTCCATTCCATTACACGTTTGTTCTAGATTGGATTCATAAGGTAGCGGATTAGATTGGTTTCTACATTGCCTCTGTGGGGTTCAGTGGGCCATGGTTTAGATGTAGGAAACCTTTCACGAGCCTATTTGTAAAATGTTCAGGAGTAATTGTAGGATATGTAAGGATGTGTCGATTGGATAACGATGTGATAAAAATCAACCTACCAATATAGAAGCTCATGAGAGGCAAGGTCAAAAAGGCCCCTGAGTGAATATAAGCTGAGGGTAAAGGAAACAGTTTATATAGAAATAGGTTTTGAAGAAGAGTTTTTGCATTTGGAAATTAGCCTTTTTGGGATTATTAAGCGTAAACGGGTTGCATTTGGTCTGACAAGTTGAAATTATTGAGAATGAATTAATGGGATATATCAGGGTTATGAAGAGATTATAAATGCTTTAAAACACCATGAGTATAAATATGTATTGTCATTACCGTTGTCAATGAGATTTAGTGCGACTACTATTGTCATAATAGATCTCTCCCACTACCTTCCTGGATAGATATCCTTTTGTTATTACACCTTCTGAAATGTTACTTCTGTAGCAATAATTTAATTAAATTTGACCATTCAAAGACATAGTTATACCACACCTTATATGAGACTTGTTGCAATGCATGATATTATCCCATTTAAGTAGGCATATGCAAGGTTCTTAGCTTGATCATTTTATTCTCAACAAAATGACCACTGCCATGGTTTCAATATGCAGGGATCGTATATCTATAACTTACTTCTACGACTGGGTGACAAGTGTACTGTCTCCTACATAGACTAGACATTCGAAATAATCAAACCTCTCTAGCTCGTGCCGAAGTATGATTCAGACTGTGGTCTAATATGTATGCACCTAATAAAGACTTTCAACGGCCTAATTATGGGTTTGAGTGAATTTGGGATGAATGAGGTTAGTAATATTCAACGATATGAATGTTTTGGTTTGACGGCATATAAGATTGATCTTCTAATATAAAATCTGTGCATTTTTCAACGGAATACCCGACTAAACACCATGGTGAAATACACTTGCAGTATAGTGAAAATCGAGCTAAACATCTACCGTCTTTCTGTCCAAAGGGTAGCCTCCAGCAACGTCCACGAGAATATTAGTGCAATAAAAGGCCATCATTACATAATCAATGAATGCAAATTAGGCAAAAAAATGTGCATCCTAATGGTCCCCCACTATTCATCTGGCAATGATGATATTATGTCAGCATTTAAGGTTTCACTTTCATTTGATTTGAACACTCCACCTATGTGCATAATAGTGACCTGATTACATTTACATACATAATGCCAATGTCATATCTCGAAAATGTATACCCTGGAAATTTGTGATTCCACACATAATTATGAGTGGTAGCTAGTACAACTAAAGTGAACGAGAGGCCTATGTAAGGCGGACCATGAAAATACATGATCAGCAGATACTCGAAACCTTTCCAAAAAAAGGGATTCATAATTGTGGGTAGATTTCTATCTGGATAGAGAAGATGTTCTTGAATAATTTGGAGCATATAATCTAGAGTTATATAAACCACTCTACTGCGAATGTTTTCCATATGCAATGATACCAAAGGTGCAACACTGAGTTGGCAAAGTCTTCTTCGCGTAGTAAATCAACATCTTGCACAATTTACATGTAACTAGAAATTATTTAAGGAGACCAATTGCAAAATCTAACCGACGTTTTTCTACCGTGGTGCTGGAGATCTAAGAATACATTACATAACACATTCAACAAGGGTGCAGACAACCAATGTGAATTGAAAGTATTATGGATTATCAATTTAGACTAGAAAACATTCTTAATAGCACATACAAATGGAAAACAACAAGACGAACAAACAAAAAAAATCCAAAACATATGTCAAAATAAGAATGCCATAGATGGTGCAAATATTACCGAAAGATCTAACTCCTCAAGGGATGACAAGTTTATCCACATTAAACCTAATAGTTTCCATTGGGTTTCTGAATCTCTCGAGACTCCATGGGTTCAGCCCGTTGTGCGCCAAGTATCACATTTTGAGGGGGGAGGGGGGTCCTCCTGAATTCCTACATTACTAGCTTGAGGTAACCCCTCCTCCCACAAACCCTGTACGAGATCCCCATCTCTGGGTGCATTTTCTCCACCAAGGCTAGTTACTGGGTCTTGAACATAAATTTGTATTCTGTGATTTTCATCCTATTCTTCACCCCTTTTGGTGTTGATAATATTATGTTTCCACCTTCTTCGACCTTACCCTTGTCAACTTCCTGTCCCCATTTGACCACAACAAATGTACGTCTTGCAGCCTCTGCCATGTTTTGGGATGACACATCGCTCAACTTCTCCATCGAGGTCTATTTTTTATGTTGAGTTTGAAGGTTATAAAGGTTGCAGGTCGGTGGGAATGTAATTAATGCTATTTATATCTTTGTTCACCAACTGCCCCAACCGATTACTATTCTTAATACAAACTTGTTTGACCAAAATGTTTTAGATTATAATATCCTATAACCAATAACAATAGTCCATCCAACTTTCTTCAAGTGTTCATCTCATTCATTTGGATAAACCAAATCTAACAACATCCCATGAAATTGCATCCCGTGACTTATGTAGCCCTTCCTGATATACCACCTATCGATCACATGACATATCCACCCTATTCATCGAGATCCCTTAAGTCCCTGGACACAGCACCAGGAAAATTCCTCATTCCCATGCATGCACCGGTCATTGTTCATCTCATTATCCACACAAAATTCTAACTTTGGCAACAGGCTGGCACTCTTTAGTTAAGAAAGATTCCTTCATCTTATTCCCTATTAAGGCACATCCTTATGAAATTACATATTATGTCTCGTAACTAATCTACACCATACCTTCCCAAAAGATCACACAAATTTTTAGGGTCTTGTGAAACCCTTTTCATGCACTGAATTTCATTACCTCATCCAACATTCCATCGTGTGAAGTACTTAGAATATAATAATTTAAGGGGCATTAATTAATCTTATAATATTGTTCACTCAAAAACAAAACAACGATACTAGGTAATTTCATATTCGTGTGGTGAAATTATATATGTAAACTACTACGTATTAAGTAATAATTTGTACAATTTAATCTAGCCACATTCTCAGGATCACTTGGAGTTTATCAAAGTGGTTTGCTTATTATACACATTGTTATGATACAAATACATTTTAACAATTTATTCAGGAAAAATGTAAACTACTACACATTAAATTATAATCTGCACAATTTAATTTGTCGACACTATCGACACATTCACTTAGATTTTCTCACTGTGGTTTCCTTATCAAATATAATGCTAGGATACAAGTACATTTTCAAAATTATATGGGGAAAATAATAATACAACAATAGTGTTTCAAAGGCAACACAAAATATATGACAGAGTCATGGGAATGAACTATGGACATGCAACGGTGGGGACGAGGAGGACATGTCCAATTCCCCATTACAGGATGCGAAGTTAAGAGCGTCCACAATGGTAATTTACTAAAGAAGCACTTCTTAACTGTCACATCATCAATTCTGACATAAATTAGGTCAGACCCAACTACAAAGAATGGATTGATATTTGAGAATCACTTCTTTAGCGCCACGTCACCATCTCTAATAAAATATATTTAAACTTTTGTTTATATTTTAGAAAATATATCAATAACATGCAAATTAGAAATTATATTATGGTGACTATATAAATACAACACAAACGTGTTTATTCATTCATCCATAATAATATTTTACATAAATTTAATAGGATTCAAAGTTATCAAATATTAATCAATATCATAATATTTTCAAAAAAATTGGAAATATATTCAACGATATTCGCTCTAAGTAGATGATGATATTCCGATCCTGAATCTCCAAGTGTCAATGGATTGAAGTTTGAAATTCTTGAATTAACTCTTCAATGACTTGCATCGATGGAGTTTGATCTCCTACATTTCAATATAATAGATTACGCGATATAAAATAATATAAAATACATAAATAAAATTGAAAAATATTCAGAAAATATTCTCATTTATGAAAAAATATATATAAGGAAAATTAAAATTTGATTATAATCCAATCGAATTAAAAATGCAAAACAATAAATGCCAAGAGACCGTCATTGATGAGCTGGTCTTTCACAAATAAAGTGGTATCAACTCCTTAACTAAGGAACAACTCCTTATTATGGAGTGGTTCTTAAAACTCAACAACGATCCTTCTCGAATAAGGTGTGCTCTTTATTAACAAAAGTGGGGCTAAGGGGCTACAATTGTGGATGCTTTATATCTCGTATCGTGTAACTCAATGAATTAAGACAAGAAAATATAATGGGTGAGGTATATCAATTGCTTGGGGCAAAACACATACAATAAGAAAAACAACCATTTTGCTACTGCAGCAATTGAGCCCAAATCGAGCTATCAACTTGCATCTTATCTTGCCCAATTCTTATCTTTCCTAATTGCCTTATGGTCAAACAAATGTTGACTCCAAACTGATTTTTCTAGAAACACTTGAAGAAAAAAGACATCTTCTTTTGCATTGTTTCCACAAACTACTACTCCTACATTGATGTATACAAGGAATCATGAGTTCATAAGGGAATAAAAGCACTCATGCAAGAAAATATTCACATGCACGAAGGGTTCACTACATGCCCAACAATGAAAAACCCATTTACCATTTTTTTAAGATGTTTTTTCTACCATATGGTTTTACATTCAGGTTTCGAATATGATTTTTCTAGAAGAAAAAGTCCTCCAACAGATGGGGATCCTTCTACTTAAGAACCAACATGCCGTGAATCATTAATCTAAAAATACACCATGATATGTCAACTCTGACCCTTAACTTATAAGATAAACATCTCATTATCTTCTTCACCATAAGGACTTCCTCAGTTGGAAATGTTCACCAACATTGGATATCAACTAAATTGTTCAACACTTTTTCTTCTACCCCTGTCCTCCTTTGATCCTTCTTATATAGATTATGGAGCAATATTTCCATGTCCACATTCGGTCCTTCCTTGAGTTCATCCTCAGTGTTTTGAACCTTTCTTCTCAATCATTCCATTTGATTTTACTTTTGTAAAGGACAATTGTTGAAATTGGAACGTTCTGGTTTAGTGACCAGTGAATTGATTAGTTGTCTAATGGTTCAACAGATTAGGATCATTGGACAAGCCATTTTCATCCCATCTCTACCGTTGAGTTTAAATCCCTGTGTCAGAATACGAAAGAAAAGAATCACCCAATATTGGTTGCCGACCATCAATAGTCATTGCAACTAAAGTAGACACACTTTAACAGGTGATCCCCTAAGCTAAATCTCTGTCTACGTATTCCTTGCTTTGTTTCATGATCTCTGCCATTTTAATAACCACAACAGGGCACTATTTTCCGTATTTAACGGTGGATGAAAATGCAGTCACAAATACACCTACAATGAACCCAACTCCACAAAGGTAGACACATTGTGACTGTAATGAATACCCAACACTACTTCCCAAACAAAGAAGGGAAAAATATCATTTCAAAGACCATCACTAAGGGCCTCAACACATTCTGCTGCAACAACCACATAACACAGTTAATGGTATGTGGAGGCGACCAAATGCAAGAAATACAAAGAGTAGATAATGTCAGGGAGCTTCAAATGGGGTGATAAGCCTTCCGCTTCAAAAGGGAACTCTCCGGTGCCACCTTATTACATTAACACACGACGAAAATTCCATCCGGCAGCACCAACAACTAACAAATTACAAACAATAAATTTCATATCTACAGGAGCCCGAACCACCATCGCAGTTCCATGGCCATTCCCGGACATACCAACATTCAATCTATAGGCATTCATTATGAACATCCAGACCGATAACAAATATAGCACCATTTAATCCAGTTGAACTCTCCAAAAAAGGCATTCACACAAACTAATTAACATTAATGGCATAAAATTTATAAGAGGGGATGTTGAAAAGGGAACCATGAAGAAGGAGGAGGGAGGAAGAAACCAACCTCAGGAAAGTTAAAGCTAAAGAGAGATGCAAAGGATGAAAACAAAACGTGTGCTGCTCAGCCCTATGGACATTTCCAAAATTTTGCAGCAGACAGCCTTTGTGTACGAGCGACTAGTGAGGCATGACACGTGGGGGCGTGGACGATCTTGGGGTTTTCTAGTCCCCAATTCTTGAGGGTTTTGGGTGGACGTAGTGAGGGCAACATCAGTTCTATCTCGTTTGCTCCATCAGTGTATGTGACGTCGCTGTTTAATCGATTAGACGTCGTCCCTCTTATAATATTATAATATTCAATAATTGATAACACAAATAATCATTCGTTGATATCCATTACATGTTATTTAAAATGAAATAGATTGGGAAATGGTTTAACATCATACAACAATAAATTGTTGTTCAATGAATTTGGGGGAGATTGCCACGTTAAAACCAACAAAAATACAACATATATTACAAATACATGTTATAAAATATCAAAAGACATAAGGTTTATATAATATTGAAAGATTAATTGTATTGAACTTTCATTTTCTATGTTGCACGACATTAAGACTGTCAGGGTGACTAATGAAATGACAAGTACGTCCATCTAGCTGCATGCGGAAAGTTCATCAATATCTCTCTTTATTCTTATTAAAACCAGTACACGAGAAAGAAAAATTCATGTTACAATTGGAAAGAATCGAAAAATGCACATAATATAGTCATACGTAGACAACATTAATCTCAGTATAATATGAATAACTGATCTAACTATAAGCGACGTCGCACATATAAGAAACCGATGTCGCATAGACTGAGTGAAGATTGACTTCGGATATTCATAGATATTTCAACACTTTTTATACCTATGTGACATTTTTTAATGTTCGGTAACATATCGGATGGAGCGATTAATTATTAGCGACGTCGCATATTTATACTGTGAAAATCCGAATTTAACTCTTTTTGTCTAACTCTTTACAAAAATGGCATTATATTGGAAACAATATATAAATGTAACACAATCATCATACGGCATTAAAATATTAAATCATTAATAATTTAGGTAAAAAATATAAAAGGTTTGGTAAAAAAAATTCTAAATGAACATGGAGTGAATGTAAAACTACCTCAATTATTTTAAACCTAGAGATACTCCATCCTTGGATACTTGATAGAGATACTCCATCCTTGGATACTTGTTGTTGTTTGAGAGAAGTAATTTGATTGAGCCTTTTATTGTTGAAATATTGTTAATGGATAGGATTTTGTATTTTTAGATTTTAAAGATTTTTGGCAGTGATATAAAATGGGTGTTAGTGCTGAATAATGTTGACTTAGAAGAGGGCTTGGGAAATTTTTATTTATAATTTTCGATTGGAATTTTCGGTTCCCGTTGGAAATTTTAGAATGACCGACATTGATCCATCTTCGGTTGAAGTTATATTTTATGGGACACATTTGTGAAGTCGTCCATTACAACCATAGTCTAATTTCCAAAAAATGTTGTAAAATACTACTTTTTAAGATTGCGGCCCTTTCGTTGACCCGTTTATGCCCAAATCAGAACAACATTATCGTCAACATTTGAATATGATAACGGTATCTCAATTTTACTTTTTGACCTCTCCCACTTCCTCGGGGGGATCTAAGTGCAAAAAATAAAAAGATCACCGGTTGTCCCAAACTCAATTCTGATCATTCTTAAAAGAAACTTCGTCATCCAGAGTCAGGCTCATAATAACTGAGAGTAATAAAGGAACTGGTCATATTCCACATAGAATTCCATAAGTTCTTACGACTGAACAACATATACTCTTAATTAATAATTTATAATTTACTCTAGACCACATACTAGCGCTTTCTAAAAATTGACGGAAGGAATTTTATTTTTATTTTTTTCATAAAGCACCAAGAATATCAAATTTCAGGTGATTCTATATGTGGCATTTATTATCATTCTCATAACGCTTATCGTAAGGGTATTAATGGAACATTATTAAAATAGTTAGACGATTACCCTGATTCGCGCCCATCTTAGACAGTTTGGATAATGTCCACATGAAACATTTGTTGTTTTCTTCCAGTTTAGAGCTCTTACGCGTGAAGAACATGCAAGAAAGTTTGGGCCATGGTGTAATTTTCCCGAATTTCCATCAGGTACTGTCTGTGAATAAATTAGGCCTGTTCCATTTACCCATTCATGCCCAGATCGGAACATCATCGTCGTGACAATGTGAATAACATAATGGTATCTCCAATTTTTCATTTTGACATCTCCCACTTCCTTGGAGAGACCAAAGTGCAAAAAATAAAAAGATCACCGGTTGTCCCAGACTTGATTCCGATAGTCCCAAAAAGAAACTTTGGCATCCCTAGTCAAACTCATAATAACTGAGAGTAATAAAGAAACTGGTCATAGTCCACCTAAAATTCCACAAGTTCTTACGACTGAACATCGTATATACTTAAGAAATCATTTACAATTTACTCTAGACCACATACTAATTCTTTCTAAAAATTGATGGAAAGAATTTTATTACTTTTTTTTCATAGAAACCCAAGAATATTAAATTTCAGGTGATTTTGTATTTGCCATTAATTATCGTTCTCATAACGCTTAGCATAAAGGTATTAATGGAACACTATAAAAATAGCCAAATGATTACCCCAGTTCATTCACATTTTAAACAGTTCGTATAATTTTCACATGGAACATTTTTCATTTTTTCCCAATACAATTCACCTGCTTCTTTGTATTCCTTCTTCGACCCTTCTATATCCCACCACATTTTGACCCCTGGCCTTTAGTCTTCTACCATCATTGCGAATATCCTTCTACAATCTTCTACCACCCTTGCGGATAACCTTCTGCAAACTTTGCCGAAGTGCTCAGGAGCAACCTACTATTAACACTACAAGAAACATGACCTTGTTTTTCACCCATTTTACCTCGAGTTTTTTGCTTAGGTTAGATAACAGAGGTAAAAATTTCTTTTACCTTTGTTATTTTATTTTTTTGAAGTAAATACAATTTTTGATCTCGGTTAAACAATAACCAATGTAAATAATAGGTTTTTTACCACTGTTATGTGATAACTGTGGTAAATAATTTTCAAATGTGAAGTAATAAGTATAACCGACGTAGCTGCGATGTCAGCAACTTGGGTATAACCTAGCAGTAATAGTGAATTATTAGATGAACGACTTCGCACACATGGTTGGGTTGACCAAATTTATCTCGACATCAAAGTGACTTTGCATATTGGGACTAGCGATGTCATACATTCCCATTGCTACAAACCAATGCCTAAATCCAATCAAATAAATTAAATCATGCGATGTTGCAGTTTAGTCGGTAACATGCCGATTAACTCGACATTATGTGTGCGAATGATGTGCAAAATTGGACTTCGTTATCTTAGCTAATATATCAATAGATAACCAATACAGCTAGAACTTGGGATGTTCCATGAAAATGTCCCATCCCAAGTTCACAAAAGTCAGTCTAAAATATAATGAAAATAAATTTGAAAGACTAGTATTTCTACAATGAATACAATATCCATAAAACATGCCACAAATTAAAATTTATCAAGAAAAAGAAAAAATATCCCAGTAAAATCCAAAAGAAGTCATCATAATCCAAGACAAAATAACATTCACGGATTTCAATGGGGTGGTGCCAGAGCTGGGATATTCTCTGCCGATGAACTATTTCCATCCAACTATTCGATGGAAGACTCGGTATCATCATCTCCATGTCCTTCTTCATCACCTATCATTCTCCTGCCATCCTCGTTCATTGATCCCACCGGTAATGAAAGACATAAGCTCCGCCAATTTTTCCCAAATCTTTTGCACTTTGCGGTCTGTGCGCTACACCAGGGCCTTGGTCTCAGCCACGTCCTTCATGAGCATTCATCAGGAGCTATGTTTAAGGCCTGTTAGGAAAATGATGATTTAAATGAAATAAATATTATAAAACATAAATAATGAACATTTTGGACATAATAAAACCAAAACATTTCATACCCGATCACGAGGCAAGAGTACTGGTGGTGGCAGGATGCTCTACTAAGGAAGCCGAAGGATTCACCTCCGTCCCGGTTGGCAGATGCACTTTCAAATTTCCCATGGGGACGTTGTGATTAATACAAGTCCCCACCTCATAATACCAATGGTTCTCCCAAAAGTAGTTCGCATCATAGTACTTTGGCTGGATCTTTGCCAATGATTTGATTTGACCCTTCTTGTTTTCCACAATGGCGGTGTTGACATTGTCATAAGGGAGTGTCCAACTCTTCATTGCGATGGCTACTTGGTGCATGTCCTAGATGATGGTGTACCCGAGGTTAACTAGCTTTTTTGCATGGTGGTAGTACATGACGACCCCATTGATCGTGCACTCTGAAGGATGTCCAACTGAGATCATATTTGTGGAATTATAATTGATGTGCACCATATAGCAAACATTAGCCGATCCATTTAACACATTTATTATCATATTTTATTTGGTTAATTGTTAATTTTAGTTAGTTTTGCACGACAAAGGGTTTAGATGACCATTGTTGGTTTTCTTGTCTAAATCCCGAGTTTTGTAGACTTAATTAGAACTAATAGATACTTTGTATTCACGATCTCCTAGATATTCCTTTTGATCTCATCATTAGGTTGCTCGTGAGTACTTCTTTTTATTATCTTTTATAGAAGGCCACGAACCTTAAGTCGTGGTAGTAGAATTAAACGTCACCCCCAAAGGTGATAGTAAATTTGAAGGCCATGAACCTAAATTTGTGGTATTAGATGGAATTGGGACAAAGAAAAGTAGATTTGGAGTTCACAAAGGCCAAGTTAAAGCGGAAAATTTGTTGTCTGGGAGTTGCACGGAGTTCAAGGAAATATCTGAGAAGTATAAGCACTTGAGGATTGCACTATTAGATTTTTCTTTCGAGCGCTATAAAATAAACTACAAGAACTCTCAAATCAGACCAACGATTCATACATAGCGGAGCAAAGAATTTTGGCGACCAACCTAGTGGCCGGCATAGACCGCACAAGCTTGACACGAATCAAAATCTAGCATGGCCCATACCAGCTGGCACAACATTTGTTACGAAGCCTTGGCACATCCCGTATCAACCGGAATGAGCCATGTTAGATTCCACCACGGCGGGTCCCCGTTTTGGTAGACCTTGTACTCAAAGTTACTTTTCCACTCCAAAATGGCCTAAGTATGGGACATTATGATTTACATGGCCCATGCTGTTTCAAGTCACTAATTCCAAGACCATCCCACAAGGTGAGAAGAATGATGTGGGGCACACCGAGGTACTGAGCAAAAAGGGAACAGGCTGCACCGGCACAAAGTATAACAGTCGTACCAGAGTCGGTGCCCCAAGCCAGTGCGAGCAACATGTCTCATGCCAGAGCTAGTTCCTTGCGCTAGCATGACCGGCACGATCCGTGTCAAGTTTGGCTTCTCGCTCCAGTACGATTGGCATAAGCTGTGGAACGAAGCACCCCCTCGTCAATTGCGGCAGCTAGGGTTTTGTGTCACTTTTGGGCCATTATTTAGGACTATTTCACTACTACTATATATATAGACCAAGGCCAATTAGGGTTTAAGCTACGTTTCATTTATAGATCTAAAGAGTAGCCTAGAGAGAGAAAACACTCTCCCTTCTCTCTAGATTTATTTATTTTCATCTTTTATTTTCCTTTTTGCCCAAATGACATTGAAGCCAATGAAACATTTGGATTCAATGTCTAGGGAGTAGTTTATTAAACTTGGGGTGTATTTGTATAAATGATAAGATTTTTGGCTTTTTGAGATTTTGATTCTCCTATCTCAGTTGCTATGAATATTTGTACTTGATTTGTGAATTACCTTCTTTGAATATTTACGGAATGCCATTATTAGAATGAACTCCTACATGTATGCTATTATAATATCATGTTAGATATCATTGCTATCTTGGGACAGTTAGAATAATTGAGTAGGTTCAAAAACACCGGTGAGATGAGTGCATTCATGTTACCTTGATGAAATATCTTTGTATGTGTTAAACCATAATTCTAATTAGATAGCCGTGGTAGAGGAATCGCATGTTGGGTAGTCGATTTGGAAAATCCCAACAAGGGGAAACCCTTGGCTTACCCCGATAGATTGAGCATGATTGTTTGAAGCAACTAGAGTTGTGCCGACTTGGAGAAATCACAAAGTCATGCCAACTTTAGAGCATCACAAGATATCAATTCCCTTTGCTTCTCTATACCTAGGGATTAAGATCCATAGTGGAGACTCTAAGATGTAATTCCCGTACTTTTATACCTAACGATTGCGACCTACTCGAGGCATTTCCCTTTTAGGGGGGGCTTTGTTCTTCCAAGTAGAGGTGCGTTAGCATTGAGATTAAGGTATGAGGATGGTCCGCGAAGTCACTGGATTAGAGCACATCCCTAATTACGGTGACAGTGAGATAAAAATGTATTGGTGGTAGTACCTTGCATGACAGACAAGGGAATTATTTGGCTATCTCCACATTATGTGACATAAGCATAAGATATGTTTATATTTTTATATGTGAATGAATTGAGGATAAGAGCCATTTATCGATCATGTTATGCAAATATTCCCAAGCACTAGTTACCATAGTTTTTATCATTGTTGATTGAATGCTAGTAGTTGATAGTTGAAAATTGCCCCAATGGTTATTTTCACAATACTTGTTATTCCTAACACGTGGTCGGATTGAAAACCCAACCACGGCTGTATGTAGCTAGTTTCTAGGCTCATAACATCTCTGTGGACGACCCCGGTACTTGCCACTATCTACCATTCTGGTTTGTATAGTAATAGGAATGAGAGCAACTTATAAATTTTTTCTTTGACCATTAAAACATAGAGAGCCTCCTCTCATGTGTTTGACAACGCGCCAGGAAAGGGCGGGTCGATATCATACACCATCCTTTCCTAAAGATTGAGGATATCAATATTGATTCGCCTTGGTTGGATGAGCCCATTATCCACTTTAATTTTGAAGTACTTCTCAACTATTCAATTGGGGTCAAGCTCCCCGGATTGGTTATTACCGGCGACCGGTGAAGCCAATTGTCCCGGAAGTACAGGCCTAGAGGCTCAACCTCTGGATTATCCTTAGCACCAACTGTGCACCCAATCACTTGATTAATGAACTCCGTCATCATCTTCACATCCACCCCATTCACTCTTGTACTGTAGATGTCTGTAGATGGATGAGTGAAATTGGCATAGAACTCCTTAACCTTTGTATCATATATCGAGCTCTCCAACCATATCAAAACCTCCATTCCTGATAGTTTGAATGGTTCGAGTAAAACATCGAGATGGAGTTGCGCCACATTCTCAGGGCTTTATCACCTTGACCTCATTTATCCTGCGACCAAGGATCATTTCGAAACACTTATGTGCCTCCTCATTTACAAAGAGTATGTTTTCTATGCTCTTCATCTTCTTGGTGAATGATGAACCTTCTTGTGCAGTGTTTTCCCTTGACCTTTTGTCTACTTGCTTCATTCAAGCCATCTGTGGAGAACGTGAACATGGAACAATTAGTTCAATAAGGAAGAACCTAGATCATCCATGGGTAAGGACCAATCTCGCACTCATGTCCTAGATATATCGGCTAAACTGATGTGTATCGTACGATATCTCATATTTATATGTATGAATTTGAGGCAACGCACCTAACATGCCGGCTCCGCTAAAATACTATGCGATCGAGACACAAATGTACCTAAAATACCTAAAATCTGAACTAACATGAACATCAAAACATGAAAAATTAAAATTCCATTAACAAGTAGCAAGAATGAGTGCCACAACAGTTACCTAAACCTTATCCCTAGCCAACAATTTTAAACAAGTCCCAAACAAAATTGAATAAACCCAAAATCTAAAAACACAACAGCACATGTATTGTGAATATTGTAAAATTAAGTAATGGGGAACTAAGTAAGTCCATCAAAGCTGGAAAAATATCTAATATGGGAAAAGACTTACCTTGGTTCACCTTTGGTACGAATGCGAACGCGAAAAGGTTGGTCATTGGGCAGCTCTTAAACTCGTGGTGGAACGCAGTGTTTTTATCAAATGTACAACATCACATACAATGTTTCATGGAATGATAGAATTAAATATCTTAGTTCGACGTCGCATTGCGCATATTTTGGCCCATACATATGCTTCGGGCCTAGCCGGGATGGAACCTAATCGACAGCCGACGTTGCAAATAAATCGGTCGATACAAAAAAATAGCGACAATCATGCGAATTTGCATCTGATTATGAGTGGGAAAAAATATACAAGTGGCCCAAACAAAAAATATTTTCAGATTTGGTCAATAGTGGAAAAAATCACAACTGCCCAATGTTGCAATTACATTTCATCGTTAGGTTTTTTTAATTCTTCAGTGACATCGCGGTTTGGATTGTGGGCTGAGTAGTGCGTGGTATAAAGGAAATTTTAAATGATCACTTAAGAGTATACGATGTTTAGCCGTAAAAACTTGTGGAATTATATGTTGACTATGAAAAGTTTCATTATCAATAAGATGCTCATTGTCGCTCATGTTGTTTGTGGACATTTAGATTGGACATTAATGACATTCATGTTTATTATGGCTCATTAAATTTGGGACATATACTCATGTTTTTAAATATATTATGATGTTGTTCTGGGTTTGGTGCACGATCCAATCATGCGGGTACCAATTACTCCGGAGGTGAGATGAAATAAATTGAAGAGGCAGATTATGAAATAGCTGGAAGATAATTACAGAGCCCTCCAGGATTGTGATTCTGATTTTATGATGGCTGGTGTCTACTTCCAATTTTATTATTGAAATGACCCTTCAAGGATTATTGTTTCATGTTACGTAATTTGCATACAGTGTATAAAAACATTGAAAAAAATTTAATTGAAAAGATTATAAATTGAACGTTAAATGTATGAAAATTAATATTATTCTAAATTTGAATAAAATATTTTTAAACAGTTGTTCAAAATAGTGCAGGAAAACTAAAAACGACAGTAAAGAATGGTGACATAAAAAACAATGGGCCCAGTCCATTTACCACCTCGAAAAATAGCGTACCCCCAATCTCACATTCCTCATCTTCAAGAAACCTATTAAACTCATTCGGGGTCGAGGTCTTAAACATCCAGTTTCCTGAGCAGTGCATGTCATACTCTTTTTTGTTGCACCGTAGCACAACTGGAAACTTGTAAGGCGGTAGAATCTCCAAAATGTGAGCTGGGACGTACTAATTTATAAACCAAAAACAAAATTTAGTAAACATGAAAGTAACATATAGAAAAAGTTAATTGAAAATGAAATACATGTGTGACATGGAGGACTTACCAAAATTGGAACATCCCCGAAGTTTGTCTTGGTGAGAGTTTGGACAAAGAATGGATTGACCCACTTGTTATTGTTCTGAGGACGACTATCATCTTCC
This sequence comes from Rubia tinctorum, assembly GCA_032355605.1. Classification (NCBI taxonomy): domain Eukaryota; kingdom Viridiplantae; phylum Streptophyta; class Magnoliopsida; order Gentianales; family Rubiaceae; genus Rubia; species Rubia tinctorum. The sequence continues at coordinate 17,637 of JAULKM010152496.1, read as the reverse complement.
GAATAGCTATAGATCTACATTGATCAATGAAATATTTAATAAACTAATTAGAAAATAAATAAGAAAATAAAAGTAATTTATAACTGAATAAGAAATCAGTCACCTCAATTGGGGCACGTCTGCTTGAACCCGCATTGTTGGCCATTATTCCTGAAATTTGATTACAATCTATCTTAGTTAATCTTTTTTTGGAAAGGTGTCACACGTTACTATCAGTCCATAAATTGACTTGGCCGACATGTGTGTGTGTCATCGCCAACCAGTCGTCAAAACCAATTGGTTTTGCGACAAAAGTGCGACGTCGTAGTCAAGAAGGGTTAACAGAACAAAGGAATGAGAGATATCGCTACATGGTTTCTTTAAACGAAGAAGGATCAAAGAGTCTTTGACGTCGCATGTAACGGTTACAGAAACATTTTCAACAGCAAAAAATGGTAAAAAAAAACAAAGGTATACACAACATAAGGCAGGTTGAAAGGAAAGAACTTACAAAACCAACTTCCTAAAACCTAGAGACAAAATCCATTCAAATTTCAATCTAAAAAACTAAGAAAACATTAATACACCATATACATATCAAATTTGATGAGGAATACAAAAATTAAAGTACTCTAGGGAATCTAGGAATCATACCTTCGAACTGATAGGTTGAGATACTGCAAAAATTCAAGAGAAATTTGAATGTTTTAAAGGGATGTATGAGGTGGGCTCCATATATATAGTCGTTATGAATCATTGTGAATTCTACCTCGGATGAAGTGATGTCGCTAGAGCAGTCAACAAAATCGACATTGTAGTAAGGTTGCCTAATCTATTTTGGGCCTCACATTTTCAGCCAACTAGAATAGTAACGGGCCTCTGTTTGACCAACAACATATGCGATGTCGCATGTTTTTCATGTTAAGCAAAAACTCACCGACGTAAGCTCGGCGTCATTTTCATTGAAGTGGGCCTAACCATTTCGGCCCACTACTATACTAGGAAATGGCCTTTTTTTTTTACCAAAACGAACGTAATTTACTGTGAGAATAGTTAATAGTATATTACTACTAATTGAAGTTTATAAATGTCCATGAACTTCATAAATGTCCTGTTGGATGGGAATCAATTTTAGCAGAAACGGTGAACTTTATTCACGTCCAATTCCATGGCAACCACCACACAGAATCGCATGAAATTTCATATTCTTGTTTTTCTATGAAATAAAAATAATAATAGAATCATGTCCATCAAATTTTTTAATGCGATAGTATATGGCATAGAGTAAATTTTAGAAGATTACATACAAGTATACGAGGCGTCATTCGAAAGAACTTGTGGAAGTTTATGTGGAATAAAATAAGTTTCTTTATTACCCTCTGTAAGTATAAGTTCAACTTTGGATGTCAAAGTTTCATTTTAGGGCCGATTGTAATCAGGTTCGGGAATGGCAGTGTCCATTTATAATATTGTACTTAGGTTCCCCCGATAGAGTGGGAGTACTTGCAATGTAAAACAGGAGATACACTTAACCGATTCACCAATTCATGACCACAATGATCCAATTTGGTCATGGATGGATATAATGGAGTAATCGCCCATCATTTTTGTTAATATTCCCTTAATACCCTTACCATAACTATTGAGAGAATGTTTCATTCCACCATATAGAATCGCATGAAAAATCAAATTCTTGGTTTTCGAAGAAATAAAAATAATAATAATAGAATTACGTCCATCAAAATATTTAAAGAGATAGTACAAGGAGAGTTAATTGTAGAACATTACTTTGAGTATACGAGGCGTCATTCAAAAGAACTTGTGCAAAGTTTATGTGGAATAAAACTAGTTTCTTTATAACCTTGGTAAGTATTATTTGAACTTCGGATGTCAAAGTTTTATTTTGGATCAATCGTAATCAAATTTGGGAATGCCAGTGTACATTTATAATTTTGCACTTAGATCCCTCTGACGGAGTAGGAGAACTTGAAATGTAAAACTACGGATAACAATTTGTTATATTCACATTTTCATAACAATGGTGTTCCCTGTTGTACATAAACGGGTCATCTTTTAGGGCCACAATCTTAACAGGGAGTATTGTATGACACATTTCCTAAATTTGATTGTGATACATATGTGCGATGTCGCAATTTCATCGTACAAAACGAATCCAAAAGCGAACCTTCTGCGACGTTGTCCAAATTGATTTTTCAGGCGGGAACGAAAAATTTGGGCCAAAATTTGAACAAAAAATTTCCCCATCAATTTTTCATTTAAATAACATTCATCACGAACACACAATTCCCATCAATCATCTTACAAACCCAACAACATACCATCTTTTCATTTCACACAAATACAACCAATAAAGAACTGACTCAATTTGGTTCTCTAAAACATCAACAAGTATACGATACGAGAATTGAGCATCTCCTGGTTCAAATTATTTGAGGTAGTTATACATCCATTCCATGTTTATTTCCAATCTTTATTACCATATACCTTCTGTATGTTTTTCTTTCTCATTGATCAATTATTGGATATTTTCATAAAGTATGATGATTGTGTAACATGCTGTATGGTGTATATTTTTGTGTTTTCTAAATAGTGAAATATTTGAAAGGTGTGATAAAAAATGGCTTAGATTAGAGCTGATTGTGGACAATATTCTTGTCTTCGTATAAACACGGGTTGAATGTGTGAGAGGTCATCTTCGTACCTCTCAACGTTACTATATTAAGTCCTAAAATGCTCTTTAACTATAACTGGTAGATAATGGCAAGTCGAGGTTGTCCACAAAGAAGAGTAATTTTTCTTAGGGTTTACACATACGAGGGTAAATAATACACCAAATATAGAGATATACATTGATATAAAATCATAAAGAAGGGGTTTTTTGGTTGGTTTTTCTTAGTTACGAATTTAAAGTCAAATCAACTAGCAAGCAGTGTAAATCTAGTAAATATGAAACAAACTACTAAGAATAGATTAAACACAAACTACGGGACCTTAGCCTCTTATCTATCCATGAACATACAACCTATTCAACACTTTCACTACATGTTGTGGAGATAAATCATCTACCCTTCTTTGATAGTAGTTTACAAGAGTGAATTCAAAATCTCTCACTCAACCACATTAATGACCCTTTTAGTCGTTCAATGCCTAAAAGTGTCTCATTAATGGAATTAAGCACGAATAATCAACAAGATTGGTAACACTTATAAACACTACACCGTGTTTGAGCATTGAACCAATTCATGTGTTTACACAAGATTAGTTAAGAACGTTCAACATTACTAAACTTCTCCCATTTGCTACACAAAACAAACATGATAAAGAATTTGACATTATCACATTTATCTAGCATTCATCAAATCATCAATAACATTAGAAACTCTAATTCATGCTCTTTGATTTCATATCAAAAGAAAGGAGAAATTGATATTTTCTCCCAAACAAGCGATTCATATACTCAAAATTCTAACACCATTAATGCTTTCAACAACTAACATTCAAGAACAATAAATGCACAATAGAAAAGCATTAAATAGCTCATATGAAGTTCTCAATACATGGGCTTGGAAGCCTTAATCAATTTCTCCCAAGAATAAGTTAAGCTACTAGACTTCATACTAAACAACAATATCAATTCAAACATAAATTCAAGATGAAACAAAGATGAAAATGGTGGAAAAAATAGGGTATTATGGGTGTGGAATCTGGGAGAATAAGTTACCGGAAATATAGAAGATAAGAGAGTATTTATAGTACAAAAAGTCAAAAAGTATATTTGGGCAGCGGTCCATTGCGACTAACGACACATGTGTCGTGACTCGCGACAGGCAGAGTAAGCTGCTCTCACATATTTTCTTCTTCTTGTATAACTGTAGTTATCTCCTCTTCCAATATTCAGGTTTTCATAGTCTTCATTGTCTTCAAAAAGTTGTCTTCATGGTCTTCAAATCTTCAAACCATTACCTTGTCCCACAAAATCCATGTTAAAAGTGATAAGAGCGCTAAAGTCACTCTTAACTCTTTTAATAGAACTTCAAGGTAAAATGGAGTATCCAAAGCACAAAAGCATACCAAAATGAGTACAAAATATCCCAAAATCATCGTAATATCAATGTGCGAAGTCGATCATCGGTGATCGTAGAATGGACAATGATCGACCTCGCAAATGCTATGAAATTATTTTCATAGAATTTGAATATCCAACGTCGCTCTTTTTTCAAATTTTGCAACGTCGTTCAACACTATATGTGATGTCGCTTACAAGCCAACTATTCTTTTTAAACATGTTCAGATTAATGTAGTCTATGTATGACTATATCATGGGTCTGCCAAATTCTAACATAAACTTTGTTTCGTGTGTATTCTTTGTAATAGGACATAGAGAGTTATTGATTAACTTCCAGCGTGGAATGTGGGCAGTGGAGGTTTAATACAATTAATGTTTCAATTTCATTCCAATCTCATGTATTTTAATATATTCTAACATGTATTTTCCATCATTATTCTAGTTATGTTGGTTTCTTACATTCTCATATTTTCCGACATCAATTGCACAATAATTTATTTTAGTCTGTTTTGTAAACATTTCACGAATTGTGGAACATTAGGTAACATGGAATGTATATCAACAAAAATATGTTTGTGCATAAAATATTAGGTAACACGTAACAAATGTTTGTGTAATCAAATATTAAATTTTATAATATTGTACGAGAATCGATGTCTCCAAGATTAATCTGTGATGTCGCATTAACTGGTTAAGTGACAAAACCAAACCGTCGTCGTACAAACCAATGGATTTTTTTCGACGTTGCCCAAACAAAATGACTTGTATTCAATAGCCTTCCATGCCAGCATGCACACGACAGTGGTGGCTTGGAGCATGCAATTTTGCAGGCCATTATCCCCGACGTTACCATCATTTATCCATGACCTTGGCATTGGTAATGTCGTAGCAATTGCAGTCCCCTCGTCTGACTTCTTACTATCAACGATGTTGCTCCATATGCAGGAAGATGTCATTCAAAACAATGTCGCATATGTTGTTCAGAACAATGTTGCACATGTGAACTCCAATTGTCGATCATCTTCCTTAAACCAACGTTGCACACAAATTTGTCGACATCTGTCCAAAATCGAGGTAAAAAGTACATTTTTACCTTGGTTCTGAACCGCGGTAGAAAATGAACCTTTTAATACACCCACATTTAGCTCAAGTTTTAGAGAGCTTAAAAATGAGGTAAAATCCTTGTAGAACTGAGTTGATTGGTGTTGTTTGTTGTAGTGATGTTTGTATTAAAATACCAGGGTCATATGCTTTTTTTACTTCTTTATGTGGATGATATTGTTCTCACATGTAGTAGTTCTACTGGAGTTCATAAACTCATTTCTATATATGTTGAGAATAATTGTGGCTTACCCAATGGGTAGCCTAGAATTCCTTATACTCCCTCTGTCCCACTCTAAATTTCTTATTTACTTTTTCACAATCTTCAATCAGCATGTTTGACCGTAAATATCTTTATTTACATATAAAGATGTTGCATAAAAATGGATATTTAGAAAATAGATGTTAAGAAAAATCTAACAATATCTCACATGAAATATTTATTACTTATATATTATTTTATATTTATGGTCAAAGTTTATAAAATTTTACTCTCACAAAGTAAATAAACAATTTAGAGTAGTATGGAGGGAGTATATATGAAATATATTACACAGAAAAGTATATTCTAGCATTATACCTTAATAGTAGTGTATACCAAAACCCATTTATCAAATCTTCTTCTTGTGCATACTAGAAATGATGATCACTGACTTCAAGGTATTTGAGGATATCCGGGCCAAATCCTATCTTTTAGATCCTAACGTCCGATGTGCATTATGTAGCATGCGTTAACCGATGCATTTAATGCATTTATTATCATCTTTTGTGTGGTTGATTACTAGTTTTAGTTAAGTTTGCACGACAAGGGTTTAGACAACCATTATTGGTTTTCTTGTCTACATCCCGCGTTTTGTAGACTTAATAAGAACTAATGGATACTTTGTATTCACGAGCACCTAGATCTTCCCTTTTGATTTCATCATTAGGTGACTTGTGAGTACTTCTTCTTTTTATTATCTTTTGTAGAAGGCCACGAACCATAAGTCGTGGTATTAGATTTAAAGGCCACTTGCAAGGGTGGTATTATATTTGAAGGACACAAACGTTAACACACGGTAATATATTAATTGGGACAAAAAAAGGAAGATTCAGAATTCACAAAGGCCAAGTCCAAAGAGGAAAAATTGTTGTCGGGAGTTGCACGGAGTTCAAGGATATATCTGAGAAGAATCAGCACTTAAGGATTTCACCATTGGAATTTTCTTCTCGAGTGCTATGAAATCGAATAAAAGAACTCTCAAATCAGACCAACGATTCATTTGTAGTGGAGCAATGAAGATTGGCAACTGAACCAGCAACGTTTGGCACAGACCGCACTAGCTTGGCATGAACCAGTAGATAGAACGACCCGTACCAGAAAGCCATGGCACAACCCATATCAACCGTCATGGACTATGTCAGATTATGGCATGGAGGGTGCCCCATTTCAGCTGGCCGTGCCACTCTAAGTCACTTTTCACTCCAAAATTGGCTAAGTATGGGAGCGGGACATTCCATTTTACATAGCCCGAGCCGTTTCAAATCACAAATGCCAAGACCAACCTACAAGGTGAATAATGACACATGGCACACTGAGGTAATGAGAAAAATGAGTATCAAGCTAACGGGGTGCACCAAACACAGTGTGGCGCAGATCAGAATGAGCAAAAAGAAGACCCAACCGACAGCCCGTGCTGGATGACTCGGGAAGCACCGACACGAATCAAAATACCCTGTACCATAGCCATTGGGCTACGCCAGTATGACCAACATGGTTCTTGCCAGGCCTAACGTCTTGCACCAGCACGGTCTGTGCTAGGCTCGGCGTCTCACGACAGCACAAATGGCACGAGTCGTGCCACAAACCACCCCTTGCGCCAATTGTGGGTGCTAGGGTTTTTGGCCACTTTTAGGTCTATTTTTAGGCCCATTTCACTACTACTATATATATAGGCCAAGGCTGATTAGGGATTAGGTAATGTTTCATTTTTGGATCTTAGGAGTAGCCTAGAGAGAGAAAACTCTCCTCCCTTTCTCTAAATTTCTTTCTTTTCCTATTTTTATTTTCCTTTTTTCCCAAATGGCATTGAATCCAATTAAATACTTGGATTCAATGTCTAGGGAGTAGTTTATCAAACTTGGGGTGTATTTGTATTCATGATTAGATTTTTGGCTTTTTGAGATTTGGATTCCCCTATCTCAATTCCTATGAATATTTGTGCTTGATTTGTAATTTACTTTCTTTGAAGATTTATTATATGACATTATAATTATGTATCCATACATGTATGCTATCATATTATCATTTTACATATCATTGCTATCTTGGGAGTGTTAGAATTATGGAGCAGGTTCAAGAGCACTGGTGAGATGAGTGCATTCATGTTACCTTGATGGAATATCGTGGAATGTGTTAAACCATAATTCTAATTAGATAGTCGTGACAGAGGAATCGCATGTTGGGCAGTTGATTTGGAAAATCCCAACAAGGGGAAACCCTTGGCTTACCCTGATAGATTAAGCATGATTGTTTGTAGAAATTAGAGTTTTGCCAGCTTGGAGAAATCACAAAGTCGTGCCAACTTTAAAGTCATCATAAGATATCAATTCCATTTGCCTCTCTAGGCCTAGGGATTGAGATCCATAGTGGAGAGCCCGGGATGTAATTCCCTTGAATTCATATCTAATGGTTGCGACCTATGCGAGGCAAAGTCTTTTTAGGCAGACTTTGTTCCTCTAAGTGGGGGCATATAGAATTGAGAGTACGGGACGGGGATGGTCTGTGGAGTCATTGGATTAGACTGCATCCCTAATTACAGAGATAGTGAGATAAGCATGTATTGGTGGTAGTACCTTGTGTGACAGAAGAGGGAAATATCTGGCTATCTCCACACTATGTGACCTAGGCATTAAATAGATTTATATTCTTATATGTTAATGAATCAAGGATAAGATAAAATTATCGATCATGTTACACAAATAACCCCAAGTGCTGGTTAATATAGTTTAATTCTGTGTTTGCATATTAGCAGTTGATAATTAAAAATCCCCCCAATGGTTATTTTCACAATACTTGTTATTCCTAACACATAGTCGGATTGATGACCCGACCACGATTTTACGTAGCTAGTTTCCAGACTCACAACATCTCTGTGGACGACCCTGGTACTTGACACTGTCTACCATTATTGGTAGCATAGTAGTAAAAATGGGAGCAACTTTATAAATTTTTATATTTGACCCTTAATATCCATTGGCAGCTTTTTCTCGTGTGTTTAATGATACACCGGGAAGGATGGGTAAAATTTCAGCGTCGCTACTAGGGATGTAGTTTAAGGTCTAGATATTAGCTTGCATGACATGTTAGTTGAGTAATTAGTGTTGTTTTTGTTTTTCGTTTGGTTTTTTTATTATTGAGCTTTCTTGATTAGTATCCTTTTATTTCTGAATTTTTTGCTAGTTTGTTCTTAGTTGGATATTGTTAGCTCTTGGTTTATGGTACATACCCGTACCAATAAGTTTGGAGTCTTGCATTTTCCAACAGACTATATAGGTGGAAAGCGAAGAGGGAAAAGGATGCCAAGTTAGGAAGTTCCACGGGAGCCGGTTATTGTGATTGAAGAAAGAACAGACATGGCTGAAGACAACCGCACCTTGAGAGAGTTGATGGATCTAAACTTGGAGAGTCAACCCCTCTGCATCATCTTCCCCACCCTACCGCCGAATGTTACATGTGAATTGTAGATTGGGATGATCCATTGCTTGTCGACCTTCCACTGGATGGCCGGAAAAGATCTAAACAAGCATCTCTCTGAATTCCATTTGGTGTGTACGAATATAAAAGCCTGCCAGAGTCTAAGAGGAAGATTACAATCTACGGTCATTTCATTTCTCACTTATGGATTTGGCCAAAGATTGGTTGTATTATCTTTCTCCGGGGTGTATAACATTATGGATAGATATGAAGCGCCGCTTCTTGTAAAAGTACTTCCCAGTCTTAAAATCAACGGGATTGAAGAAATAGTTGACCAACATCTCCAAATTTTCCAATGAGTCCCTATATGAATATTGGAAGTGCTTAAAGAGGTTGTTGGTGAGTTACCCGTAACATCTATTTAAAGAAGGAGACCTGGTTTATTACTTCTTCAAAGGCACGTGCGACGATGATATGCATATGGTAAACATAGCTTGTAATGGCTCAATCGCCAAAAATAATCCAAGGGAGGCTATGGTGCTATTCAAAGAGATGGAAAATGGCACAAGGAAATTCGGTACACGATCAAAGGTTAAGCCTCTGGAGGAGCCGAGTCAAACCCCTAAATTAGAGGAGCAAGTCTAAGTCCTTGCCTCCACGATGAAAGAGATCATGAAAAAGGGAGTTTAATAAGCTAAGTTTACAGCGTATACAATCTTGATCATCACACAGATTCATGTTGACAAGTGGCGGGGAATTTTGAAGAAGTTAAGGCGTTGGAGTTTAACAACAATGGAAATAGGCCAAAGTTTTCTAAGGGTCAACCACAAGGGTTTTGGGGGAACCAAGGGGGAGAAAGATAATATCCCTATGCAAACATCTTCAACCCGAGGTATAGAGATCATTCCAACTTCCATTTGTGAGAAGACCATCAACTGCAAGGGTATAAACGAGGAGGAAAAGCTCCATCTTAACCCTATCCAAGGGGATAAATAAGGCAAGAGATTGAAGATCTCAATTATAGATGACATCTCTCAATTGACCAAGAAGCAAGACATCTTCACGGAGCAAACAAGGCGAGAGATTAAAGATCTCGGGATAAGGGCCTTCTCAAGCATTAAATATCTTGAGGTTCAAGTTTGGCAACTTGCCAAATCTGCAGGCCGACTTGAATCCAAGGAATCTGGCAAGCTTCCCTTCTAACCGGAGATTAATCAGAGAAATGTTAGTGCCTTGAAATTGAGAAATGGGAAGGAAGCGCACAAGCCCAAGAAGAAGATCCAACAAGAAGACATGTTGGTTGAAGAATACGACAACACCAACTTGTATGAGAAAGATTTGGTTTTGGAGGAGCCCATCAGGGAGATTCCAACACCCGAGGCATGGGTGAACCTCCCGTCGTCATTCCCTAATGCACTTAGGGGAAGGCCAAAGGCAATAACCAATGACGAGCAAATCTGAAAAATATTTGAGAAGGTAGAGGTTAGTGTCCCGATCTTAGACTTGATTGAACATATTCCCTCGTATACAAAGTTTTTGAAAGTTACATGTACCAAAAATAGGAGTAAGACCCTTAGGACAATAGGTAAATTGAATGTATAGGGGATTGCCACTTTGAATCATAGATTATTGCCCAAAAAATGTGACGACCCCTACATGTTTTCAATCCCTATTTCTTTAGGTGGTAAAATGGTGGAAAATTCTATGATCGATCTTGGAGTTTCTATTAATGTCATTCCTTCTTGCATATGTGAGAACCTAGAAATAAGTGAAGTAAAGGAGACTAGATTGATTGTCCAAATGGCTGATCATTCTCAAGCTAGTCCTCGTGAACTAGTTAAGGATGTGATGGTCTAAGTAGACAAATTAGAGTTTCTGAAGGACTTCTATGTCCTTGATGTTGCGCACGATGGTGTTGCACCCTCAATTTTATTGGGGAGACTGTTTCTTCAAGCATCAAGGACTAAGATTGATGTTCACTCAGGAACACTAATCTTAGAGAATGACATGGATATAGTTTGTTTTGATATTTATAAGTCTAAGAATGATTCACCTAGCCCCTCTCTTGTGTGTAAAGGCATAACCTTGTGTGAGGAAGAAGTTCAACATGATAACTCTTGTATGCTAGATGATGATTGCCTTGATTTGACTCTTGATGATATCGATGAGGATATCTTGAGTGATGAGATTTATGATGAATGTGAAAGTGATGATAGAATTCCTACATTTCACTTTAATTGTGATAAACATGTTGATGAGACAATTGCCTTGCATAATGTTAGTGGTGAATTATCTATCTTGGATTTCTATTCTATGCTCACTAACATGCAGAAGTTTGAGAGAAGTGGTGAGGACGTAAAACACCCTCAACCACCTCCTAAACCCAAGGGAATTGCTAAGGATTCGACATTGGCTATGAAGGGATACTCACTTTTCATGGTGAACAAAGTGCTTGAAGGTAAGGGTGACTCCTTATGGAGGCCTATTCACAAGGACATCATCATAGGTGGAGTCACCGATGGTGACTCCGGAGACCTAACGTCAGGTGTTTTCAACTAGATGCATGAAAAAGGAATAAGTCGTGAGGACGACAATAAATATACAATGCTTATTCTTGCTTCTTTTTTTTGACATATTTATGTTGATTTTGCATGTTTTTAGGATGTTTCAAAGATTTTTGAGATGAAAATCTTGTGGATTGATGAATTTGAGTTTGAGTCTCGTTCTTTTTGAGTAAATTGATATAGGGATTGTTTGGTGACAAAGTATTTTTTTTAAAAGGGAGAAAATGGGTGAAATGGCACCAGCCTCGTGTCACACCCCTCGTGCTGAATCCTGGCATGGATCGTATCAACCGGTATGGATCGTGTTGATATCTTGCATGGGCCATGCCAGATGTTTGGCACGACGGTGCTTGGTTCGAGACTAAAAATTTTGCATTTTTTGGGCCAAAAGTTCAAAATTTTGAAATCAAACTTTGAGCTAAAACATGTAATTCTTGGCTCATTATTCCAGCAAAATCCTTCTTTTTCCCCCAAGTGTTGGTGTAAATAGTACATCAACACCTTCCTTATGCATAAACTGATTGGTACTTTTTGTCCCCCTCACTCTCTAATTTTCAAAAATGTCATCCTTATCTCATGTGTACCTCTTTTTTATTCACATTATTTGCTGATTTTTTTTATCCATAGTACATTACCTCACCCATAAGATTAATTTAGCTCATTAACATTTTTCAATAACACTCACTCTCACTTTCTTAGGATTTTCATCAAAACTTAGCATTTTTTGCTTCTTCTTGTGTGGATTCTTCATCTCTTGGTTTCAAATTCCGGGTAATCATTTGAGCTCTATGTTTACTTGATTTATTTAGTGTGTTGTGATATGATGAGGATATTTTTTCTTGGAAATATGTTATGATGTTCTTGGGAGAAATTTTTGTGTTATTTGAATGATCTTGTGTTAAACTAAGTGTGGGGGTTGGTGTATTGTTCTTGTACTTTGACTATGAGATCTTCATTGAATGTGATGATTTAGAAGGGGTGATTCTTAGGTGCATGATACTCTTGATGGGATGTTATGTCAATTCATGGATTGATTGTTTAAAATGGATGTTTCTTGTTTTGAATGGCCCTTATTTGAAGATAACATGTTTTGGGAATGTTGTGGCTATTTGAGAAAGAAATGTTCTTTGTAAATAAGTCTTGATGCATGCCATTGATTATCTTTGCATTACCACTGTTTTCTTTATGTGAATAGGATTACTCCAAAGAGACCGAGGTTGGAGAAAGGGAAATCTTCCCAGGGTGACAAAGGGGAGAAATTGGCCAAAGTTGTGAAACGAGGGCCGACTACTAACCTTCCTCCAACCCTTGCTAGCTTGGTTGATGAATTCATGGGTTTAACCAAAAATTTTGGGATTGCGACTCGGAGGTGGAGGTACCTAAGTGGTCCAAAACTTACTATCTTGGAGACAAATTTCTCTTGCAAGGAGACGTTGGGAGCTCTAGGCCTACTCGAGCCCACGACATAATTTCTTAGTAGGATAGGCCTAGAGGGATTCTTGGAAAAGCACACGAAGACCTATGTTTGATGGACTTTGGAATTCTTGGAAACTTTGGAGCAAATGAAGGATAGAAAGGAGAGGAGGCTCATTTTATTCCACTAGGATGACATTGAGCACATTATATCTCATCGTGACATCGCTCAAACATTCATGTGGAAATGCATAAAAGAGGTTCCGAGAACACACCGACAGGACTTTCCATTCTCTTTGGGAAATTTTTGGAGGATTCTTTCTGGAATCGAGAGGAAGCACCTTTGAAAGACCAAGGTGATTGTCCATCCAGCGATGAGATATGTGCAGAGATTACTATCCATGGGGGTATTTTTTTAACAGGAAGCTCTCACAATTTCCAGGGTCGGATGTCCAAGTCCTTTGGCCAATGACTCCGGAGGGAAACTTTTACCCCAACATGATTTCCACTTTTGTGGATGAATGTCTTTCCATAGGAGAGAAAAGGTGGAAATGTCTTTATGGGTGGCATGTTCAAACTTCTACCACAACATTTGGAGCATCCAATTCCCTCTTCTTTAGAGTTGGAAAATTTGGGGCGCTCAGGTACACTAAGTATACAATGGGAAAACATGCAAAGGCATCCACGGTTGCTGCCACTACTTTGGAGGATTATTTTGTACGGCTATATGGTGGTTCCATGATGTTCAACTTCACTGTTCTCTCCCAACCGGAGCGTACGACAGTCACTCGTGATACTATGTTGGATGATCTATTCTTAGCCCCGGATCTGAGGTTTGAGAAGAATTTCTACAAAATTGTCTCGGACTCAGACATAGATGTTGAGGAGAATGACGACCAAACCTCGAGTAAGGCACCCCCTAACCACTCTCATTTTCCCACAGACATCCTTAATCACTACATTTGTTTGGGGAAAAACTATCTAGTTCTACCTAAGTTATGCGAGATATCGGTGAAGTGGTAAGAGGAATAAGCGTTCAATTGGAGGAATTTAGAAGTAGGCTAAGCTGGATGGAGGGTACATTGCATGATTAGGGATTTAGGCTAGACACCATTGATAGGGAGATGACCGAGGAGTTTGCCATCATATATGAGAGATCAGAGTTCCATGAGGAGGCTATCGAGCAGGTACTTGAGGGACTTCACATTTCGAAGCTCGATGGATTTCTAGATGTTATCCCTATTGAGAGACATGCGATTCGTAAAGAAGAAAGGTTGAGGAGGAGCGAGACTCGGCATTTAAGGAGAGACCCTTCGGGGTTGCATGAGTGAGTTCCATTACTTCCCTTTCTCTCACTTATGATTTGTATTAATTTATCACATTGGAGACAATGATTGGTTTAAGTATGCAGGAAGGAGTAGTGAGGACTTAGAAGTTTTCATATTGGAATTCTTTTGTGTTTTTGGAGCTATTTTCATTTGGTGTGTTTTCTTTGTCTTTAGGGAAGTTTGGTAGAAACTTTGGTGGCTTGATCTTTAAGTTGTTATAACTTTGTTGGGGAATGTTTTGGGATGAACAATTTGGTGGTGTAATTTTTTGTTTTCTATGATCTTTTGTAGTATGAATTGGGGCATCTTGTGCTACACCAAAAAAAATTGAGAATTTTGAAAAAATGAAAAATTATATATATATATATATACCCGGCTAAGTTGGAAACCCGAAAGGAGAACTTAGGAATGAATGGGAATGAATGCCCGGATAGGTCGAAAGGCCTTGGTAAAAACGAGAGGCTAATGCCCGGCTAAGTTGGAAAACTTAGGAAAAAATGAGAGGCCATGTGGAAAAAGGTGAGACGGTGAGCTCAACATTTGTGAATGCGAGGATGAAAACTTGAAAGGGCTCCTAGGAAAAATGAGAGAAAATGGAAACTAAGTTCAGGATCTTTTGCACTATCCTTAGTTGTAACTAAGTCGAGAATCTTGAGTTATCCTTAGTTACAACCTAGTTGAGGATCGTTGGGATCATCCTTTGTGGTTTTTTCGGCAACAACTCTTGGAATGCTTTTGGCGGACTACTCAGTGGAGTAAGCTAGTTGAAACTTATCATTCTTATGCTTACCTTTTTCTTCACAATATTTTGGGATGGTTAGGTTACTTTGGTATCTTCGGGGAGTGTGAGATTTGTGAGATTCTTACTTCTTTGGGGAATCTAGGGTAGCTTGGGAATAAGTTGAATGCATTGCCTAACTTCTCTTGCATGATGCGTTTCTATTTATCCCTTGATTTCTTTCTTTTCATCTTTTATTTTCCTTTTTGTCCTAATGGCATTGAATCCGATGAAATACTTGGATTCAATATCTAGGGAGTAGTTTATAAAACTTGGGGTGGCTTTTTGATATTTAGATTCTCCTATCTTAATTCCTATGAATATTTGTGCCTGATTCGTGATTTACTTTCTTTGAATATTTATCCTATGCCTTTACTATGATGCATCCATATATGTATGGTAGTGTAATATAATGTTAGATATCATTGCTATTCTGGGAGTGTTAGAATTATGGAGCGGGTTCAAGAACATAGGTGAGATGAGTTGATTCATGTTACCTTGATGAAATATCTTTGCATGTGTTAAACCATAATTCTAATTGGGTAGTCATAGCAGAGGAATCACTTGTTGGTTAGTCGATTCAGCAAATCCCAACGAGAGAAAACCCTTGGCTTACCCCGATAAATTAAGCATGATTGTTTGTAGCAACTACAGTTGTGCCTGCTTGGAGAAATCACAAAGCCGTTCCAACTTTAGAGTCATCACAAGATATCAATTCCCTTTGCCTCTCTAGGCCAACAGATTGAGATCAATAGTGGAGAGTCCGGGATGTAATGCCCTTACTTTCATATCTAACGGTTGCGACCTATGCGAGGCAAAATTCTTTTAGGCAGACTAAGCTCATCCAAGAGAGGGCGCGTTAGCATTGAGAGTAAGAGACGGGGATGGTCTGCGGAGTCATTGGATTAGAGCGCATCCCTAATTATGGAGACTGTGATATAAGCATGTATTGGTGGTAGTATCTTGCTTGACAGACGTGGAAAATATCTGGCTATCTCCACACTATGTGACATAGACATAAGATAGGTTTGTATCTTATATTTGAATGAATTGAGGATAAGAGCCAATTATCCATCATGTTACGCAAATACCCCCAAGTGCTAGTTAATATAGTTTGATTCCATGTTTGCATGTTAGTAGTTGATAATTGAAAATCCCCCCCAAATGGTTATTTTCACACTTGTTATTACTAACTCGTGGTCGGATTGACAACCCGACCACAATTTTGCATAGCTAGTTTCTCGACTCATAACATCTCTGTGGACGACCCCGGTACATGTCACTATCTACAGTTATTTGTAGTTTAGTAGTAAGAACGCGAGAAACATTATAAATTTTATATTTGACCCTTAATAGCCATTGGTAGCCTCCTCTCGTGTGTTTAACGACGCACCGGGAGGGGGCTGGTCTACGTCATATGTGGGTCGAATCCAATTGGCCGAAGGTTCAATAGATCAAGGACTATTTACGGAATCATGATAGAATAGCAAGTTGATTGTGCTAAAATTAATATTCCAATATGGAAAAAATATCTTAAACCTAATAGTATTTGGAGATTTTATAGGTTCATCCACCTATAAATGCCACGGTATATTCTTATTCTACTCTAATTATCAATACACAAATACCCTTGTGCTAATTTAGGCATCAAAGAGTCTTCTTCTGAGTACACTAAGTGATTTGTCTTACAGATCACGAGGCATCAATCGAGGATCATCACTCAAGTTGATTTTCACCCTGCATCATCTGGCACACTTGGTTGGACCAATTTTTATATTCGGATATCTTGTTCCCATGCTAGTGCCGGTAAAATAGAGCTTCTCACGTGTATGCGCTCAGGGGTGAAAACTCATCTCTTATGATTAACATGCTTGATTGTCGGATCGATGTTGAATTTATGCACAACCAGGTGTGATTGAACTCATGTTTAATTTGACACACTCCAAGAAGAAAAAATGAACACAGTAACCCAACAAGCTCTAAAGTTGTCATCAAACATCAGATGGCATTGCTTTTTCCAACTTCTACTGTGCCATGAGATTAGATTAACATCTTTAGTTTTGCGGGAGTTATTTTTCCATGAACCAGTTTTTCTATATATTCACTTCTTTCACCGTAATCATCATGCAATTCATTGCCATCATCTAATCTCCACTTACTGAAGTTGTGCCTTTTGTGGTTGGGAACTTTATCACCAGATAGTAAGGTGCCACATTGCTTTAGTTTAATTCATCCACGACCTCCCAATGATAACAATAAATGGTGAGAAGGTGTCCATCAAAACAAGATTACAAAAGGGTGCGGTGCTCTTCTCACAATCCCTATTGTCATTGTTAACTTTATTATTATGATGGGGTACTCTGAAAAAAATTCTATGATGGGTGCTAAGGTATTGGTTTTTGGATGCAAATAGTGAGAACTCATTCGCTGTGTCCTCAACCTTTCCTTATTTTTAAAAAATTTCTGGTTAATGCGTCTTCTTGTTTTGTCTTTTTTTTCCGGCCGATCAGTGACAAAATGCATCTTCTCCATCTAATTTTTTTTTTAAATTCGAAGACGCATTCGGCTGCGTCTTCATCGTTTTTTAAAAAGTATATATTTTATACAAATAATAATTAAAATTTTAAATTTTAAAAAATAATTATAAAGCATAATTCAATTACAATAGTATATAAAATAGTTATATTTATATAAAATAATATCATTTTTAT
>JAULKM010152485.1:0-17138 GCA_032355605.1 Rubia tinctorum | reverse complement strand
ATGCACTTCCTCAGCAACTTGTTGCTATTCATTTCCTTCTCCAAGTCAAATTAATTGTTAATTTGGTTTTTCATTATGCTTGTTATCCATGCACTTCCTCAGCAACTTGTTGCTATTCATTTCCTTCTCCAAGTCAAATTAATTGTTAATTTGGTTTTTCATTATTTGTCTTTTCTGTGAGATTTGTATTTCCTCTAAGGACAATGTCTTAGGATTAATATGTAAAATAATAAAATTTTAATTAAGGATGGGGTTCCACACAAAATTTATAGAAGGTTGAGCGAATAAGGAGAGATCTAAGTGCAAATATCTTTGAGGTATCACTAGTGCAATTTTGGCCATTAACAGCGCAATTCACACATTTGTCAATTTCTTGCTCGGAACCACTATCCTTCATATGTTTAGATATCAGATCATTAGGTCGGAAGGACAAAAAATCGTTAGACAGCTATGCAATTCCATTGGACAGCGTTTTGACTTTAACTGCCATTTATTCATGTAACCACCGTCATTATGAACTTTTACTAATCGGATCCTATGTGGGACTCGGGTCGCAAGACCAGAATATGTGTCAAATTTTTTTAAAGGGGTTACATGTCTTACATGCACATTAACACCTAGCGTGCAACCATGGAAATGGTTTCCAACGGGTGTGTTTCAATTTCCTAGGTGAAATGTGTAACAACTCTTGCTTTGCATTATCACTAATTATCTTTCGTTGTTAAATATATTTTTCAACCGTCATTTCTAACCCACTTTCACAATTTTTTTCATCTGAATTTTTACCAACCTCTTCACCAGAATTGTTAAACCGATAATACTAAAATGGAGACACCATTCGGGATTTTACCGGATGAAATTGTTGTTTCTGTACTCGGCCGACTTGTGGCCAGTTCATTGCTCAACCTCCGAATGGGGAAACTATGGCATGTTTTCTTTAGTGTTATTCCCATGCATATGCGAAATAAAGGTTTGACTGTTGGTCACTTGTGTTGTTTTCGTATAATGTAGTTGTTAAAGAATTAACGATCTTTCCAAACATCGCTTATGTATAAACAAGTGTCGTTGGAAAAAAAGTCAACATCCTCACTTTTGGGATTTACGGGAAGAGCAGATACACCATTAGGCAACATACAGATGCATGTTACCATTGTTGAGAGCAATAGAAATTGCACCGTCATGTGTGATTTTATACTCATAGATGTGCCAAGTTCATTCAATGCCATCATTGGAAGACCCTAGATGAACACAGCAAAGGCAATATGGTCCCCATACCATTTAGTAATTAATTTCCTGAATCCAGTCGGAATTTCAACAATAAGAGGAAACAAACAAACAGCGAGGAAGTGTATGATCATTGAAATGAAAGCTGGAAAAAGTTTGGAGCAAACTAAGTTGGTTAGCGCTGTCTCAGATTGCAGCTCATTCAGGCAATGTGAATCAGCATATCTGAGGGGAAGAAACTGAAGTTGTCACTCTAGATGACGAAGACACTTCTAAGTACGTCAAAATTGGGAAGCATTTTCCAGATCCAGATTAACAAAAGATAATGAGAATCCTGTGAAGTCAAAAGGAAACATTCGCGTGGAATGTGCAGAACATGGGAAGAGTTAACCAATATATCGCTACCCATTCCCTGAACATTAGCGATTCAGTTAAACTGGTCAAGCGGAAGCAATGAAGCTTCGCTAATGATAGGCAAAAAGCAATCGAAAAAGAAGTTACAGCTTTGCTTCAAGCTGGTATACTTAAAGAGGTAACATATTTGAAGTGGTTAGCAAACCTATGGCAAAAAAGGCGGACGCATGGTGGAGAATGTGTATAGACTTCACTGATCTAAACAAGACATGCCCAAAATATTGTTACACTTTGCCGAAAATTGATTAGCTAGTTAAAGCAATAGTCAGGTAGGAAATCTTGGATTTTCTGGATGCGTATAAAGGATACCCCAAATATTGATGAATTCTAAAGAAGAGGAAAAGACATCGTTCATAACAATCTTTGGGATCTTTTGTTATATGAAAATGTCGGTTGGACTAAAAAATGCAGGAGCAACATATCAAAGAGTAATTAACAGTGCATTTTTCAATCAAAAAGGGAAAAATGTGAAGGCATGTGTTGATGATATGGTTGTTTAAAGTAATAAGATATGTAGCTTCGCGGAGGACATGAAGATAAATTAGACACACTGAGTGAGATCGGCATGAAATTTAATCCCAAGAAATGCATAATTGGAGTAGGCGCAGGGAAGTTCTTAGGATACAGGGTATCCTCCAGGGAATCGGGGCCAATCCTTAAAAAATGCAAGCTATAATTGATCTTCCTCAACCACGAACAGTCAAGGAAATACAAATATTAATGGGGTCACTGGAAGCACTCCGTAGATTTGTTTCAAAGGAAGCTGAGAAACACTTTCCACTCTCCAAAGTCCTGAAGAAAGTAAAGAAGTTTAGCTGGAACATAGAGAGTCAAAAAGCATACAATTCTTTGAAAGAACAGCTCCAAGCATTACCCACATTGAATTCACCAATCCCAGGAGAAACACTATATCTGTACTTGGTGGTATCAGCCAAAAACAAATACCAGTATACTACATTAGCAGAATATAGCAAAGTGCAGAGAGATAGTACATTCCGGTTGAAGGGTTAATCATATCTACACTAATCACCCAGTAAAAGACATCATCAACAAGCCTGAAATAGTCGGTAGAATAACCAAGTGGCATCTCGAGTTGGGGCAATATGAAATCCAATTCCAACCGCAAACCGCAATCAAGGCAACGGCCTTAGAAAACTTTATCGCAGAGATGACAAGCTAAGATGTACAAGACACGAAGAACCAGCATAACCTTGGAATCAACAAAGATAAATCTAAGTGGGTGGATGTAGCATGGAAAATTTTCTTAGATGGAGCATCTAGCAAGGAAGGTTGCGATGCAGGGTTACTACTAGTTAACCAGAAGGAGAAGAGCACAAATATTCACTTATTTTCAACTTTCTCCTAACCAACAATGAAACAGAGTATGAGGCATTAATATGTGGCTTAGACCTTACAATAAGGATGAAGTTCAGAAGTGTTCGGAGCTTTAGCAACTCATAGATAGTAGTACAGCGGGTCAGAGGAGACTACGGAGTGCTAGAAGAACAGTTAATAAAGTATTTAAGGAGAGTCCGTCAGCTCATTGCTCAACTCGAATACTTTAATATCCAGCATGCACCAAGAAGTGAAAATACAAAGGCGGGTGCCATGAGTAAGCTAGCAACAACAAGGTTTGATTCATTGGTCGGACACAAGGATGTAAGAGTGGAAGTTATTCCAGCCAGAAGCACAGAGATAACAATTGTTTCAACAGTTCAAACGGAAGAAGCGAATTGGATGACGCCGCTGATAGACTACTTCGCAAGGGGGAAGTTGCCAACAGACAAGGTACAAGCCAGAAAGTTAGAACTACGATCTCACAATTACGTTTATGAGGGAGGAGCCTTATACAAAAAAGGTTTCCTATATCCATGGATAAAGTATGTAGGTCCATTACAAGCAAAGAAATTGTTAAATAAGTACACGAAGAGCTATGTCAAACGCATCAGGGGTCTTGAACAATTGCGAAGAAGATAATTCGAGCAAGATACTATTGACCAACTATGTTCAACGATGCATATAACTTCGTTCTTAAGTGCAAAATTTTCCAGATTAATTCCCTAATATTTCATAAATTGCAGGTTGGCTTAACAGGAGTTTACGGGGCATGGTCGTTCGATAAATGGGAAATTGACTTTGTTGGACCTTTCCCAATGGGTGCTAGAAGTGAAAAGTTTCTGATTGTGCAATTGATTACTTCACTAAATGGGTGGAAGCGAAGCCGCTGGGAAGAGTGATAGTGGAGGTAACAATAAATTTTATCTGGCAGAACATAGTTTATCGCTTCGGGGTGCCAGAAACTATCGTCACGGACAATGGCATGCAATTCACTAGCATCGTCTTTACTGAATCATGCTCAAAGTTAGGGATTCCACATAAGTTCACCTCTATAGCTCATCCTCAAGCCAATGGACAAGTAAAAATCACCAACAGGACTAGAGTTCAGGGGATAAAAAAAATTGGAAAGGAAGCAAACTGGTTAGGTGGACGAGATACCCAATACCTTGTGGTCATATAGAACAATTGTTCATCAACCAACAGGATAAACGCCATATCGTTTAGCCTATGGTCACGAAGCAATGATACCAGTGGAAATTGGGATTTCGATCCTTCGAGCTCAGGTGTACAAGAAGGATGACAATCCCGAAATGATGAGACTAGACCTAGATGAACTTGAAGAAAAGAGGCAGCGAGCACCGATCACAAAGGCAAAATATAAGGAGAATATGACTGGAGCATACAATTAGAAGGTCAAGAAGATGGAATTCCAAAATGGCGACTTTGTACTGCGAAAGAATGAAGCAAGCCTAGCGGAAGAAAAAGGAAATCTAAGCCCAAAATGGGAAGGCTCGTACAAGATAGCAAAAGCGCACCGTTCCAACTATTATGAGCTAGAGAGGTTGGATGGAAGTAGCGTCCCCAAAACTTGGCATGTGATTAAACTTAGGAAATTTATATTTGATTTCCAAGGAAGAGGATAGGAAAAAACCAAATGTACAAAGCCCATGAGATGATCAATGGTGTTTGTTCGCATCCTTGTTTTCTTTTAAAAGTGATATTATCGCATCCATACATATCAAATATAAAAGTACATCTTTGGGAGCGAACATACTTTTCATGATCTTTACTTACATTCTTTAAATAATATCTAACTACAACACATCGCAAACAATTAAGTTTCACCAAAAGCGAACAAACAATTTACAACTTTTCGACGTTGCAATGTCGCTAATTTTGCAAGCTATAGATCTTGTACAAAGATAGATGTGTCTACAAAAACCGCAAAGCAAGTAAGAAATAGATCTTGCAGTTCGCACAATACAAATTCCAAAAGTTACCAAGCTATAGATCTTGGAACTTCGCAAGCTCAACTAAGCAAGCCATAGATCTTGCACAAAGTCAGATATGCCTACAAAACAGCAAAGTAAGCAACCAATAGATCTTGTAGTTCACAAAAAAAAATTCCCAAGTTACCAAGCTATAGATCTTGGAACTTCACAAACTCAACTAAGCAAGCTGTAGATCTTGCAAAAAGGTAGATATACCCACAAACGCGAAATAAACAAGCAATAAATCTTTCAAGTTTGAACAATAAAGATCCTCAATTTGGCAAGCTATAGATCTTGGAAAAAAGGTAAACATACCAGCAATACCAAAAATATAAACTATATAGCTTCAAAAATGAAAGCATGAGAGTAAAAAAGGCATAAACAAACAAATAGAGGGCAAAGTAAAAAAAAACACAATACGTTGTGTTCAGACATGGAAAAAACCAAATTACAAAAAATGAGGTACTATAGAGCACTACTCCGAACATTCTCAAAAACAAACAATCAAATCTTAAATGTGCAGGACGATCCAGAGGACGAAGAACTGCCATAGCGATGAGGTGGCTCAGCTCCGCGATGAAACTGCTCAACCTCGCGACAATATCATTCAGGCTTGTGTTCATCTTCTAACATTTTGTCATAGTGTCATTTCATGTTTAAGTAGGCAGGATGCCGTGTAAAACCCTTTCATTCCATATGATCAAGATGGTTGGCACAATACGCCCTAAAATTAGTAATAAGGCCAAATTTCTTACGATCAAACTGCACACTCATAACGTCAATAGAATCTTGATAATCCTTATCCGTAGCCATCAAAATTTTCACTTCCTCTTCCAGTTGGAAAATGTGAGACCTAACAGCTTTGGACACGTTAATCACCTGCCCGCTGATACTCATTGTTAGGTCCCCACGACCAATAGACCGGCGAAATGATGATGGAATGGCTTGAAGTTGGTCCTTGTATTCAACACAAGACTATTCAAGCTAATGTAGACACGATCGATATGGTTACACTCAGCACAAAGCTCTTCATTCTCACTGCGAAGCTGAGTGTTTATAGCAAACTGTTCGTCAAATTTACTTTGGCTGCGGAAGAAGAGAAATGATCACACTCATTTTTCTTTTTCTACAATAGCATCTTCCTGTTGAAGAAGCATATTGACCATACTTAGTTGTTGACGCTAAATAAGGTTGTTATTCAGCAAAAGACTCTTTCAGTTCGCGGACAGAATCTTGTATCATTTAACGTCTTCGTCCATCCAACTTCAAGATCATGGATGCCAAGTAACATATACTTCAGGCGAATACCCAAATATGTTGTCCATTCATAAACACGGGAGAAGAATGGAGTGAACGCATATACACACCAACAGATTCGAGATCAACCAAGCTGCAAACTATATTCTTGTCCAAAGATTCAATATTATAGCCTTCTGAAATGAACTGGCTACATGGGCAGCTTGCAGAAGAAGTTAGGGATGACGAAGAAGAAAGAAATTTCCATCCAATGCACAAGGGAATAGATTCTAGATTAGAATACCAATTAGCAAAAATAATCTTAAAATATTCCTCGAATAAGGGTTGACTGGCCTCGCCCAACTCAAAAGGACAAAAGGGATATGACATATATCTAGGGCTATCATAATAATGGACATTAGAACCCAAATAGTCGAAGTGTTTCAAAAACTTTTAATCAAAAAAAATATCAAAACCCTATATATGAATAAATAAAATGAAAACTCCACAAAATTTTAAGCATGATTTAACGATACTAAGATCCAATAGTACAAATATTACAGTCATGCGTCAAGATATTCTTGTCAATTTCAAATTAAAATCAATGGTACTAAGATCCACTAACATAAGAAGAAGGAACGGGCGAAATTTGAACAGTGGCAACGACATCCTCCTTGCTTGATCCTGGGTAAGTACCTGAGTGCTTGCATCACCTTCATCGTTTGCATTAGCCTCAGCATTCACGTTCATGTCAGAATCACAACAGGATCAGAAGGCCGAGAACTGAAGAGAATATCGTCAAAATAATCAACCGCAAACTTCTTAAGTTCAGCCACAGAAGGAAATCAAGGCAAACCAGCGAGGTGAGATAGCAAGGCATAAGGGTGACCACCATCGTAAATGCTATGGATAAACCCCTTGTTAAGAAAATCCTTCTGTTGCTCCAGCACCTTCTCGGACTTAGCCAGTTTTGGCAAGTTATGTGCTTTCACAGTATGGTTCAACCTTCGCAACTCGGCCAAAGCCTCGATGTACCCAAATTTGCAAGCAGTAGTAGAGATCTCTTCGAATAAATCATAAAAGGACTTTGTCTTCATCGGATGATCAATAAGGACCTGGAGATACCCAGGTGAAGCAGGACCATTAGTCTGAATCTCTTCCAACTCGGACCACAACCAAGTGGCTTCCCTATCTGCAGCTGCCTGCATGCTTATCGGCATCATCAAGAGAGGCACTCAAAGTGGTACACTTTGCTTCAGCCGCCTGCCATTTCTCCAGAACCGAACCGTCCCCTTTGGCAAACTCAGTAACCAGTTGGGTGACAAGCTATAAAGTCTCACCAACCTGATTTTAAAAGGTATAAAGATAAGCATGGAAACTAGATGTCATGATAAGGAAATGAAAAATTAAAACACATATAGGTCTTTGAGAACAAAACATACCACAGACATTGTCTCGTGAAGAGACAGTTTACAAAACATACCATAGACTTTCCTTCCACCATCAAATCACGGCTTCATGGTGAGGTCTTCGAGTGGGAATGGTGGGTGCGCCCCTTTTCCTGAGGAAGCTCTGAAGTGTTTGAGGTCCCATCTGTTCTCTCCTTGTTCTTTCTTCTACGAGAAGAGTCATGAGTATTGTGAGTAGCGATCTCCCTAACTTCCTTAGTGGTAGCCTCAGAAGTTTTTAGCTGGGAGCCAGCTTTGGTCCCTTTGTCTGAAGAGAAAATAGTTGAAATATTTTCATGGTTTTCAACAATCATGCCTTCAAGCTGTTCTTCTTCATCATCGGAGAAAAAAGTTGTATTAACAGGACGCTTGGTCAAATCCATATCTAGAATTTCACCAAGAAAGTCAAACGAGCACAAAGAAACAACAAGACAATAAGAACAGTAGGAGATAAATAAATAGGACAAGAAAAAAACAACATAATAGTGATGAGCAAACACTTTTGCTCACGGTATCAGCATTGTGAAGAAACATTGAATGTTACTAGAGTTTCAAAACAACCTCGGATTCAACGGTAAGGCGATCCCTAACCTTAGGAATTTTTATTTCGGAATGCTGGAATTCCAAACTGGAAAAGATTGTTGATTCTCATTACCATATTTTAGGAAGAAATTTTTTTTACGCTACACCTCACGATTATTAGGGAATCCACTAACGAACTCAACTGTGGGAATGACTGGGTAAAGGGTGAATTCATCAAACAAGTTATTCACCTTGCGAATATGATAAAGGCTAGAAAATAAATTAATGGAAAAAGGAACTTTACCCGCTTCGTACACATGGTAGAATACAACAAATATTGAAATAGCTTTTGGAATATCTACCGAGAAAGTAGATCTAATATAGAAAAACTTATAGTTTGATGAACACCAGCGAAGAACTGGAGCAATAAAATGAGAGAAGAAGAAGAAGATGGAGAATACAAATGGGTTAGGAAATTAAGTTATGAAATTAACAAGGCAAGAGAAGTCAAATTGGACAAGGAAGGTAATGATTATTGTCTGCCAAAAAGAAACTCACCTTTTTAGGAATACGAGAAGCCAGCGGAACATAAATACATGCAATGCACTGAATACTGACAAAATTAAATCATCAAAATCGAAGCATTTATAAAGGGGAATGCACAACGGTATGAGAAAGAATTTTGAAACAATACAGCGAATAAGGAGGAAATCTCGCAAAATCTCAAACGACTAGGTTCGATGCAAGGTTAGTGGATAAGGAGAAAATTTGAATTTGAAATTCAAAATTTAAGAGGGAAAACACAACCAGCCAAGATGCAACAAATACTTCGCGAAGACAATATTAGTTGTATTAAAAGCGATCATGTTTCTATAGCTTCATGAGTTCGCAAGATTACACTTTGAATACATGCTGCAAAAATAGCAAGCCATCGCTACGTATCTACTAAACTTCATGGCTAGGGGGGCTTATGGAGTATATCTAGCCCATAACCTAGAGGTCACTAACCTTTAGTCCCAGCCAAATACTCAACCGTGAAGTCCAATTATCACATCATTGACAAACAGAGGAAGACGGAGCCTTGTCTGAGACTAGGCCACGAATCGATAAAGGCATAACCATGTTTGGTGGGTTAACCACGAACCGGGATTGTAGGAACCATGATGCAACCCACGAGCTCATACGTGGGCGATACAGAACCACGATTGTAGACATCTATAAATAAAGGGAGATTAGCATAGAAGAAGGTAAGTAAAACTAGGCTGAGAAATTCTAATTCTCTAAGGAAAAGACTAACTTGATTGTCGAAGCATTTTCCCTGGAATCACTTCCTGGATCTATTTTGCAGGAAGCGGTATTTAGCGGTGAACGGAAAATACTTTACTTGGTTGGATTATCACATCACATAACTAACCCAACGAGCCTCTAGAAGCAGACATTCGAGTCGCCAAACAGAAACAAGACTAAAACTCTTGAAGTCCTCTGTAATGCCATATCCATCTTCTATCAGTTCCATCTTTTGTGAGTTTCTCCGTAGTGTCGGTGATGCTCTCTTTACCCTGTGTAGGCATGCATATATTTTTTTCCAGAAAGTGAACATTTAAAACTACCATCATAAAATATACATTTTCGACGAGAAGTTGGAAGCTATGAGCGCAGAAAGAGAAACCTAATTGTTGTTGGAGGCAAAGGGATCAATAGAGAATCATATTTCTGTATATTGTCGTAAAACATAAAAATACTGAAAATGCACATGAATAGACCAAAGATCACAACTTTATACTTGGTGTTCATATATCTAGCTCATTTAGCATTAGACAATACTCCCATGTCCCAATATCAGAGTGAATACCTCTGTCCAGACTAATGTGCAGAGTAACAATTCATTTGGTTAAACTATACAATAAACATATTAACAATCAAATAGATTGGCCAAAATAGACTACATCAACCAGAAGAAAATTTTACTACCTTCGTCCTAAATTTTAAAAAAACATTATGTAAGCTAAAAATAGACAAAGTAGGTACCCCCATCCCAATGTCTGCACAAAACATTGCCTCTACAGTTCATAACAGTTCACATTTCTTTCATCGCCTAGTAAAATAGGAGAGTTTCATGAATAGGAAAACTTAAGACAGGAGTTTAACACGATATGTTCAGGAATAAATATCCTATTATCTTTTTGTCATAGACTTATTCAAATTTCTCTCCATTTATTCTATTACATCAAGATTAGGAAAGTATCATACTCAACTCCATCTAGTTCAAAATGTAGTCAGTTATACTACAGAGAAGACCTTTTAAAATGAAATGGAATCATGAACTCTGCACTAAAGAAGACCTTGAATGCAAAAAAGAACAAATAATTGAGCACACCTTTAACACTTATATAGCTATTTGAAACATGAAAACATCCTCCACACAATTGCACATCTATGGAAAGAGTTTATCTCAATGTCCAAAATCCTTTCAGATTTTTTTTTGGTGTAGAACAAAGCTACAGTGTACCACTATAAAATCTCCAAGTTCCACTTTCTTTCTTATTAATTCAACCATAAAATTACTTCCCAGTCAACAAATTGAATTTAAGATCTCAAATAGAACAATATACAGTAAAAGAGAAATGGGTAAATATCATAACCGAGGTAATTAAGCAGGTGAAAACCTTACTTCATAGAGAAGCTGGATTATTTAGACTTTCGTCTTCCCTTTTCAGAAAAACCCTCACTCATCTGCATTGCATATAATCACGAGGATAAGACTTGTCCACCTATTTCTGTGAGTGTGAGTTTTGCTAAAATACATACGATACAATGAAACACACAAATCTATTATCAAAATTAAAATTAAGATAAAGCTAACATTTACTTTGGACCAAACTTTAGATCAACGTCTGAATTAGAGAACATAATTGATATATGATATTAACATAATTCATATTTCTTGCGGTTTCAATCGTGCAAGGTGAAGGTCGATGCTCGGGCAATAAATTGGATATCGGACTGAAGACAATGTTCTCGTGTGCTTGCTGGTTGTTCCACCTTTCCCTAGGGTTAAATTTCACCCAATTACCCGTCGACAATGACAAAAAACCTCCCTCTCACCGAGATTTACCTAGTTAAATTATATTACATATGAGGCCTAGGCGCGTCTGAAATATCCAGTCTGTGGCTATGTCAAGAAGATATCGATTCTGCAAAGACAGGTTGCTCATCTTCCAAAAGAGTTGGATAACAAAAATGCTAATATAATCAAATTTTCCATCGCTAGATCGATTTCGCACTCAGCAAGCAGCTACGATAAAACTTGGTGAACTTTACCTTGGTGTTTCAGCTAGCAGCCATAATAAAGCCAGATGAACTTTACCTCAGTGTGGGATTGAAAACAGAAGAGGAGGAAGTGTGCAACTGAAAAACTTAACCGAAGACGCTGTCGTTTTTGTAAATCAAGGTGTCAAAATGACAAGAATGCCCTGGATAACAGAAAGAAAAAATCCTTAGAGAAAAGTGCTAAAATTACCCTGAAATTAGTGCGAAAGTGCCAATATAACCCTGCAATCTCATAAAGTGCCAATATAACCCTTGACCACGTCACAGCTGGAATAAAGTGAATTTACCTTTGTACCCTTATAATTTAAAAGAGAAAAAACAGATAAAATGTGGAATAAATTAGGAATTCATCCTATTGAGCTCTTCTCTTTCCTTCTTCCTTTGCTCTTTCTGTTCCCGCTCGTCACTACGAACGTGAGGGAGCCAAATTTGCGTCTGAAGGTCGGAGGGGATAAACGAAGCGCGGAAGTCCAAGATGAAGGTCGCAAAAATTTGAGTGGCAAAAATTAGAGCGAAGTCGAAGTTAAAGCACCACCGCCAGAGCAGTGGAATTTGGCATGAGAAGTGGTGGAAACCACAGCGATTCAGATCTCTGGAGATCCCGAGCAATGACGGTAATGGCGATTCAGCTTTCTCAGTTTGATGGCTCCTGGTTTCAGTGGTTTTTTTAATAGTGGTTTTTTGGTACAATTGGCGACGGTGAGGGAAAGGTCTGGCACTTGGCTGAGCGGCGCTGGGGTCTGAACGGCGAGCGAAAGGAGACGGTGGAGGAAACCCTAGAGACAAGTGGGGGAAAGGCGACGGTGGCGAGTGAAAGGCGACAGTGGAGGGAAAAGCGTCTAGGCAGAAACCCTAGAGGTGGGTGGGGGAAAGATGACGGTGGCGGTGGTGGGGATATGAGGTTGAGGGGAACAAGGAGACAACAGGGGGATGAGGCTACGGGCTGGGAAGAAGGCAATTTGAAGGAAGAAGGTTGCGGCTTGGAGAGGGAGAAGGCGTCGGCGGTGGTGGGGAGAGAGAGAAGGCGGTGGCGGCAGTGGTGGAAAGTTATAGATCTTAGGGTTACAGGAAAGAGAACAGCGGAGGTGGGAGGGAGGGAGCACAGTGGCGGCGACGGCAGAGCTTGGCTGTGGTGGCAGCGGTGCTTGGCTGTGGTGGCACCGGAGCTTGGTGGTGGCGACGGCGATGGTGGAGCGGGAGGAGAAGGGCGGCGGTGGTAGTGGCGGTGGGAGGGAGCACGTCGGTGGTGGCAGAGCTTGGCGGAGGAAATGGTTTAGGGTTTAGGCAGCAATAGGTTTGTTACATTAGGTTTTTAGAAAAGAAATTTAGGTTTTTTACAAGGGTATTTTTGTCATTACACCTTATGGTTTTTCCTGAATTTTTTTGGTCAGTACCGGAATAAGAGAGTTTGGTTATATTGGCACAAAGTTTAGGAAATTTAGGGTTATATTGGAACATATGTTAAAAACTCGGGGTTATATTGGAATTTTTTAAGGTTGCAGGGTCATATTTGCTTCAAAAAAAACTATATTCTACACTCCTCATTTTTTTTAGCAACTTTCCTTGCCTCTAATTATTTTTCTTGCAACTTTAAGGATTTTGGGTCATTGTTCAACTCATCTTGTGCTAATGTCAGCTTTCCTGGGCTAATTTTGATTTTTCTCTAATATTGCTGAACTCCCTCCTGGTTAGCTTACTCAAAGGTATTTCAAGAATGTGTAGAACTTTTGCATGTTCTACCATAATTTTGAATCTTCTCTTCTACCAGACTTCTTGAAAAAAATTATAAAACATCTCAGCTTTTGACCACATGTTGTAGTATCTAAAAGATTTTTTCCTTTTCACATTCCTCCTACTCAACCTGAATATAAGAGGATGATGGTCTGACATGACTTAATTTTTTTTATTTCACAAACTCCATCTTGCATCTCTTCTGTCCAGATTTCATTCACTAAACCCCAGTCCAGCTTACTCATAATCCGTTCTTTCCATGTTCTCCTGTTTGACCAAGTAAACTTTGCTCTAACAAGTTTTAATCTCCTCTGTCTCTGGTTTATCCACCACCTCCTGAAAATCAATCACCTCATTTTCATCAATCTGATTGCCCCTAATTATATCATAATAATCCAATGGTGAATTAAAATCACCACAGATTAACCAAGGCATGTTTCTTGTCCCAATATCTTTTAGGAACTGCCACATTTCCAACCTCTTCTCTATGGTATTGAAACCATAAATGACAGTAAGGAAAATTGTCTTTTTCTTTAACTCCTTTATCACACATTCTACATCAATCCACTGCTCACCTTTGTTGATCTCTTTTACTTCAAATAGGTCTTCTCTCTAGGCCAAGCATATTCTCCTTCCTTTGATAATTTCACCATTTGTTACCGGTTTCCATCCCAATCCAATTATGTTCCATACTTCCTATTTTTTCTCTTTTTGTATTTTCGTTTCTAACATGGCTAGAAGCCCAACTTGATTCCTGAGGCAGAATCCTTTGATTACTCCATGCTTCTCTCCTTTATTTATACCTCTCACATTCCAAATTGTAAAAATTACTTATCATCAGGAGGCTTATCCTTAAAGTTACTAGGATTTCCATTTTGACCATGTACTACTTCTAGCTTCTCCTCCAATGTTCTTTCTTTCTTTATCCTTTGCAAATACTTGCACCTCGGTCTTCTTCTCCCTTTCAATTACTCAATTCTCAGTTATTTCCTTCCCCATTTCATTTCTTCCTTTTTCCTGCTCCAGTTCTTCACCTCATAAGTACATAAATATGTACCTTTTGCTGGCCTTTTTCCTTTTCCACTTTTCTTCTACACTGAATTTCCTTATGCCCATACATCTCACAGAATCCACACTTCATTTGACACCATTCATAAACAATTTTTTGTTGTTCTTTAGCTTTCCTTTCATTTATGTAGTTAATCATTTCAGGTACAGAATCAGTTATATCCACTACTATTTGAACTCTGGCATAAGCTTAGCCTATCTTTCTCAGCTATAGCTATATCCATAAAAATAGGTTTTCCTAGCGTACTAATTATCTTACTTGTGATTTTTGGCTCGCATACACTAGAGGAAAATTGGGTAATCTAATCCACAATGGTACTCTATCAGGCTCCTTAAAATCAAAATCCTTGATACGAGATTTTACTACCATAGGTTTTCCATCGAACATCAGAAGTCCATTATCAACAATTCCATCCTTATAAGTTTTAGATAATAGTTTAGCCATGAAAATATCTTTTTGCATCTGCCACGCCTTTAGCAAAAAACATTTCCCCAAAGTCTCTTTAGAAAACCTTCCAGAATTTTGAACGGAGGGTTACTCCCAAGGATCTTGTAGATTACACATGATTCTCATTGTTCAGCACTTTCTTCTACATCCTCTACTGTTATCTCCCTCATTTCCATCCCTTCAACATTCATCATTCTGTACTTCCTTGCCTCATAGAAATTATTACTTTAAGCGCAAAGGAGAAATTGAGTAGAAGGAAAAAACCTTTATCCGGTGGAAATTGACCAGAGAAGCAGCTTCTGCATGTCTACCTCCACCTTCTACAACAAGCGACGGAGCAGTGGTAGATCTGGTCAACGACGATGTGACACAATCTGTGAGAAGACTAGCATTGATAGGAATGATGCGGTGGAAATGGAGATGAAGCTGACTGGTGGAGGGAATAGACTTGTGTGCGACGAGCACCTCAATGGCAGACGTCGATTGTTTGAGCAGCAAGCGGCTGTGAAGTCCAAGCGGTGGAGATCGGGCAGTTTCCAACGCAATTTCCGGCGAGGTGAAAAGAATAATAAATAAAATAAAATTTTGAATTATGATATATATATATGGACCAACGTGATTTTAATTATACAGGATGTCCTCTATTTTTTAGTAGATTTATATAATAAAAAACAATCCTAATTTGAATAATTGCATAATGATCCCTACCTAAATTTTAGGCAGACGTTGTGAACATAAAATCATAAAACTCAAAAAACATCAAGAACTTGGTAAATTTTAATTATAATTGATCCACACCCGGGGTCTTTCTAATTATCCCGCAGACGTTTCGAAGATCAAAAATGAAATTTATATTGTTGCTCATGTACTCACTCCTAACTATGATAGTGTATCTAGTGGTAAGTCCATATGTCGTCCACAGAGATACCAATGTCTAAGGGTTAGCCAAACACAACCCACAATAGGTTGTCACCCCAATTGTGTGTCGGGATTAACTAGTACTAACAAACAAGGGGAGTTTTGTATAACTAATAACTAAGAGCATGAAAGTAAAGCGGAGTACACTATCAATTGACTAATCTTGGGGGCTATTTGCGTTAAATGACCGACATGTGGATTTGATCCTGAATTCTAATCACATAAAAACCTATAAACCTAACTTCCTATTATGTCACATAGTGTGTGGACATGACCTGTAATTCTTAATGTCTGTCACACAACGGTTCGACTCCCGCTAAACCATCCCACCTCCTCCGTAACTTGGGGTACGCCCCAATCCTACTACTCCGTATTTCACCTTTGTAATCTCACTCTCGGTGGTAACGAGCCCTCTCTTAAAGGAACTAAACCTTACGTATTGGAGTAAGCTTATTACATCACCGAACACAACATTATGGACACCGACCCTAGAGAGGGAAAGGAATCGATCCTTTGTGATAACTCTAGGGTCAGTACAACCCTAGTAGCTGAACGCTCAATTATAGGTGTAAGCCAGGGTTTCCCCATTAGGAATTTCAATACAGCAATCCCCGGTCTACTACTCCTAAAATGCAATTCCTCACACGACTAGCCAATTAGATTAAAGTCTAACAATCATCTCGGCACTCACAAGATAGATTCAATGCACACATCTCCCCCGATACTCGCAAGATAGATTCAATGCACACATCTCCCCCGGTACTCGCAAGACTACAATAGCAATAAAAAAAATACTCCTAAATTAGCATTCAAGGCTAGCACGATATTATGCAATGAATGAATCATGTGTGCATCATAAAACATGTCATGGCATAAATCATACAAGAATTTAATCTGCAAATCAACACAATAATCATAACATAGAAAATTAGGGGAATCTATGAATCTCACAAATCCAAGTCATGTTAATAATAAAAATACTATCCCAAGAAATTAAACTACTCTACTAGCATTAAATCCATGGCAACTATAGGAAAATATGTCATGAATCTAAGACTAAATCAAGAGAGAAGATAGGAAACCCTAGAGAGAGTTCCTAACCTCCTCTTCCTACCAAAATAAATCTTACTAATTTCATTAAACCTTGGGATACTAAAGGCACTATATATAGTGTAGGGTAAATGGGATTCAAAAAGCCCAAGTTTGGAAACCTTGCTAATTTTGAAATTGGCCTTCGTTAATCTACTCTGAAATACTTACGAGGAATCTACAAATAAGCTCACAAAACAAGATCAAGACGCTCTTAAGACCAAAATTCATTAGACTTAAAATAGGTTGCAAACTGATGGATTTAGATAAGAAAATAAAAAATGATCATCTAAAACTGTTAACCTATTGATATGAATCTCCTTGCGAAGACTCTGGATTGCGGAATATTGGATCTTTAATTCAAATGGAAATCTCGCCCAA
>JAULKM010152474.1:0-17139 GCA_032355605.1 Rubia tinctorum | reverse complement strand
AATCACATTTAGTATATATGAAAATAAATTAGAGAAAATTTTAATTGAAAATAAAATATATGTGTAAAAGGGAAGGACTTACCGAAATCAAAATTGAACCAAAATTCATCTTGGTTAATGTACGTATGAAATGAGGTATGATATCGCCGAATGAAGTTCGCGTACAGTTCTTATCCGAATTGCTACGAATCTGTATTTGGTTGATGAAATTAGTAATAATTAAATTAGAATATTAAATAATTTACTTTTTAAACAAAATATCGACAGCAACATAAAAAACACCAGAAACCCAGAGAATGTACAGGTTCGAAACGAATGTAAGGGACACATAATCGAAGGAAAAGATAAAAATGAAATGTGAAAACCATATAACCCTAATTTGTAGGAACCATTCAAAATAAACAACATAGAACACATAATTCACACACCATGTGCATAACAATGTCTATGAAAAATACGAAATTGAATGAAATTTAAAGAATCAAGAAACCATACCTTTGAGAAAAATAATTGAGGGATTATTTGAATTAGAGGGCTTAACATATATAGTCATTTAGAGCCCTTGTGAAATCCGCTCGACTGATGCAACGTCACACCTTGGTCGACCCAACCGACATAAGAGCAGACATATGACTGCGTCGGTAACTCTGATTTCGGGCCTCACCATTTCAGCCCACTAGCATAGCACATGGGTCCGCGTTTGACCAAAACAAATATAATTAACCTAAATAACACTTTATAGTATATTAGAAATACTTATTGAATTTTTTATAATTCTCCATTAACTTGATTAATGTCTGATTCAATCAGAATGAATTTTACCACACCCGGTGAGCTTTTTAGTTTACACTTTGGTCCCTCTAAGAGGGTGGGAGAAGGCGAAATGCGAAATTGTAGATTCCAATTTTCAAAATTGGTGATCAACAAACTGGAGTATTCATCCCTCTTTTTCAAAATCATGTTGTTCCATTTGAGGCATCAACGAACCGGAGTATTCGTCCCTCATTTTTATTAGTATTAATTCCATTAATACTGTTATGATTAGCACTTGAAGGACGGTAATTTTCATCACATGGAATCATACGAAATTACATATTCTTGCATCTTTATGAATTAATAAGATAGTGAAATATTGGGCATCCATTTTTTGTAAGCGCTAGTACGTTGTCTAGACTAACTTATGGATGGTTACTTATAAGTATGCAAAGGTTAATTGGAAGATCTTGGCTGGGAAGTCTCTGTGGGGTCATGCCTGTTTATTTTTCAATTTTGGGGATTACAATTTTGACTGAGGATGGAAAAGTTAGGAATCGCTGGGACTACGGGTGAATTTTTTAATTTTTGCACTTACATTCCTCTACGAATGTGGGCGAAGTGGAAATACAAATTTAGAGATATCCTAATCTAATTCACATTGTTAAGTCTGAGATGTTCCGATTTAGGCACGAATGGGTCAATGGAACAGGCCGAAATTATTCACATGCGATATATGAATGAAAGTTTGCAAAAATTACACTATGGCCCAAACTTTCTTGCATGCTCACTATGCGTCAGAACTCTGCAACCAACCATAAGGTCAAATGTTTGATACAGAGATTATGCGTACTTTCTAAGAGCCAGGGATGCAAACTGGGGTAATCCTCCATCATTTGTATTAGTATTTCCATAAATACCCTTAAGATAAGCATTATAGGAATAATAATTTCCACCACATAGAATCTCATGAAATTTCTTATTCTTGGTTTTTTATGAAAAACATTTATTATAAAATTCCTTCCATCAAATTTTAGAAAGCGCTAGTACGTGGTATAGAGTAAATTGTAGATGATTACTTATAAGTAGACAAGGGGTTAGTTGGAAGAACTTGTGGAAGAGTATGTGGAATAAGAGCAGTTTCTTTATTACTCTTGGTTATTATATGTTCAACTAGAGATGACAACATTTCTTTTTCGGATGATCGGAATCGTGTTTGGGACCACCGGTAAACTTTTTAATTTTTATACTTAGGTCCCTCCAAGAAAGTTGTAGCTAGAAGTCCAAATGCAAATTTGTAGATAATATTTTTTTATTCATATTTTCCAGACAATGTCGTTCTGATATCTAATTAAGAGGGTCGGCGGAAGGGGCCCCAATCTTGACATGGAGTGTTTTACGATACTTTTCAAAAATTACCCTTTGGCCCTCATGTGTGACGTCGCAGGTTTGTCGCCTAAATAGAATCCACGGCAAAAAAAACCGACGTCGTTCATAATGAAATTTCCTGTGGGAAACAAAAATTTGAGCAAAAAATTTAAAGCAAAATTTCCTCCAACCAAAATTGCAAGTCATTAATATCAGCCCTGTTACCCATTTCTCGTCTTTAACACACTTGCTCCAAACCCTACTCAACACCATCGTCTCTATTCACACCATTACAACAATTCAAGAGCTCAATCAATTTGTTTTTCTCAAACTTTAATAAGTATCCAATGATTATTGTGTTACATGTTATATAGTGTATATTATTTTTGTTTCCAAGATGATGCCATGTTTGTAAGGGATGAGAAAAAATGCTTAGATTAGGGCTGATTGTGTACAATAATTACTTATTCGTATAAACACAATATAAATTTCTGACGTCGTTCACTATTAGTTGGCCTTAGCGATATAAAACCGAATTAAAATTGACGTTATACATGTCAATAAAAAGCATGAAATATCTTTAATGATCGATGTCACACGTAGGTCGGCCTTAGCGACATCAATCACTACAGTTTACGACGTAGCTTTTATGAATATCCATTTTTTCAACCCTAGAAATCACGATCACCCCAACTTCCATTGCTATGAGGAGAATCAATTTCAAGGTTAAAATCGATGCAGAAAAGCTCCACCACAACCCTATCCAAGGGGCGAAGGGTCTTTCAACACTAATGACCCACTTTACAAGTTGGGTCGAGAAGAAATCTTGGAGGCTATTTCCTAATTGGCTAAGAACCAAGATGTTTTTGCAGAGCGCATGAGGCATAAGATTGAATATCTCAGGACTAGAGGTTTTTCAAGCATAAAAACCTTGAAATCCAAGTCGGCCAAATCGCCACTTTGGTGAGCTAACTTAAGGCCAAAGAGTCTGGCAAGCTTCCTTTCTAACCGGAGATCAATCCGATAAATGTAAGTATTTTCAAGCTAAAGAGCAGGAAGGATGGGCGTGAGCTTGATAAGGAAATCTTACTAGAAGATGACTTGATTGTAAAAAGCAACAAGACCAACTCAGAGGAGCGTGAAATGGTTCTAGAGGAAGATCCCATCAAGGAGGTTCCTACACCCGAGGTGGGGGTGAATCCTCCACAACCTTTCCCTAGTGCACTTAGGGGAAGGCTGAAGGTGGCAACCATCGATGAACACATTCATAAGATCTTCGAGAAGGTTGAGGTTATCGTTCCACTTTTGGAATTGTTTGAGCATGTTACTTCTTATGCTAAATTATTGAAAGTTGCTTACACTAAGAAAAGGAACAAACCTATTAGGAAGGTAGGAAAATTGAAAATAGGGGGAGTGGCTACTCTTAATCATAGGAACTTTCCTAAGAAATGTGATGACCCAGTTTGGTTTTAATTTCTATCTCCTTAAGTGGAAAATTGGTGGAAAATGCTATGATTGACTTAGGAGCATCCATCAATCTGATCCCTTCTAGCCTTTATGAAAACCTAGACATAGGTGAGCTTATGGAAACTAGGATAATTGTCCTATTAGCCGATCACTCTCAAACTAGCCCTTGAGGTTTAGTTAAAGACGTAATAGTTAGAGTCAGTAATTTAGTGTTTCCGGCGGACTTCTATATCCTTGAAGTAGTGCACAATGTTGGTGTGCCCTCAATTTTATTTGGGAGACCTTTTCTTAAAATTTTAAGGACTAAGATAGATATTCATTTGGGAACACTAACCCTAGAGGATGTCATTGATAAGGTAGGATTTGATATTTATAAGTCTAAGAACGGTTCACCTATTCCCTCTCTTGTGTGCAAAGGCATAACTTTATGTGATGAACTTGCTTAATGTGAAAACTCATGCATGATTGATAATGATCATTGCCGTGATGAAGTTCTTGATGATAATGAAGAAGATCACCTAGATGATGAGATTTTTGAGGAATATGTGAGTGATGAAAGAAATCCTACCTTGCGCTTCAATTCCGATGATCGCGTCGATGAGACTTATGCTTTTCATGATGTTAGTGATGACTTGCCTATCTTAGATTGTTCTTCTATGCTCACTAACATGTAGCTGTTAGTGGAAATTTACAAGGACGTAAAACATCCTTGACCAGCTCTTAAACCCAAGGAAATAGCTAAGGACACGACATTGGCTAGGTATGGATATTCACTCTCTATGGCGAGCAAAGTTCTTAAAGCTAAAGATGTCACTTTGTGGAGACCTCTTCACAATGATGTCATCGTGGATGAAGTTCCCGATGGAAACTCTGGAGACCCAATGTAGGTTCTTTTTGATTGAAATGCATGAAAAAATAAGTCATGAGAATGACAATAAAAATACGGTTCTCTTTCTTACTTTGTTTTTTATATCTTTTTGTAGATAGATTTTGCATGTTTTTTGTGTGTGACAAAGGATCTTGGGATGAAACTCTTATTGAATTATAAATTTTGAGTTCGAATCTCGTGCTTTGTGGTTGGAAGGAAATAGGACTTGTCAGGTAACAAAGATTTTTCGTAAAAAAGAAGGAACTAGGGAAAAAAGCCTTGTTCACTGGTAGCCTCGTGTCAGGACCCTCAGCACAAGGCATGCTTCTTGTCAGCACCCTTAGCACGAAGGTTGTCTCGTGTCAAGACCTCTCAACATGAGGCTCCATGTGTCACTGCCCTTGTGAGCTATAATGCAGATTTTTAAAAAATTGAAATTTCAAGCCAAAACATACATTTTTGGCCCATTAATTTAGAAAATATTTTATTCCTATGATGGTTGATGTAAAAAATACTATACTAAACATCACCACTTCTCCAAGGCATTAATAAATTGGTACTATTGTCCCCTATATTTTATTTTTTTAAATGTCATCCTTATCTCCTTTGTACCTCCCTCCTAAATCACCTTATTTTAAAGGAGAATACTTGCTGAAAATAAGAATTCATAGTAAATTTCCCTACCAATAAAAATTATTTAACTCATTCAAGTCCCTCAAAAACACTCATTCTCACTTCATCTTGGTGAAACTCGAAAATTTTTGGAGCTTTTTTTCCTCAAAAATTTGCATTTTTGCTTCTTCTTGTGTGGATTTTTCAACTCTTAGATTCAATTTTTGGGTAATCCTTTGAACTCTATGTTTACATGCTAATATTGTGTTGAAGAGTTTGAATTTTGAAATCAAATTGATTTGTTTTTGGGGAATTATTTGGGTTATATGAATGATCTTGTATTGAACAAAGTGTGGGGGAAGTATATGTTCTTGTCCTTTGATGATATAATATTTATTGGCTTTGGTGGTTTAAGAGTAATGATTCTTGCTTGCATAATCTTCTTGATGGGATGCTATGATTTTCCATGAGTGATTGGATAGCCTTTATGTTGAGATAACATGATTTGGAATGTGTTGGCCATTTAGAAAGAGTGGTGCTCTTCTTGAATGATACTTAATGCATGCCTTGGTATATTCTTGCATTATCACCTTCTTGTTGTTGTGATAGAATGACTCCAAAGAGAAGTAGCCCGGAAAAGGGAACAACTTCTCGGGGTGACAAAGGGAAGAACTTGGCTAAGGTTGGGAGACGAGAGCCGACAACTTCCCTTCCTCCTAACCCCACCTTTGTTGTTTAGGAGTTCATGGGATTGACTACCATTTTTGAGAGTGCGGCTCAAAGATAGAGATACTTGAATAACCCAAAGAGGACCATATTGGAGACAAAGTTTGTATGCAAGGAGACCTTGGAAGCTCTCAATCTACTCGAGCCCGTCACTTATTTGCTAAGCCGAATTGGCCTAGAGGGTTTCTTAGACAAGAATTCCAAGACTTACATAAGGTGGAATTTGGAGTTTTTCGAAACCTTGGAGAAAGCAACGGACAATGAAGGGAGGAGGGTCATCCATTTCCACTTGGATGACAAAGAGTATACTATGCCGCATCGGGACATTGCCTAAGCATTCGGGTGGAAGTGCGGGAAAGAGATTCTGAGGACACACCGACAAAGGCCTTCCATTTTCATTGAGCAAATTTCGGAGGATTCTTTCGGGCACAGAGAGGAAGCATTTATGCAAGAGTACCACATTAGTCCATCTGGCATTGCGGTACATCCACTGACTCTTGTCCATGGGGGTATTCTGTTACAGAGAGATCTCACACTATCCCAGTTCAAACATCCAAGTTCTTTAGGAGATGACTCTGGGGGGGATTTCTACCCCAATATGGTGGGGCCTTTGCAGGAAACAAGAAAGGTGGAAAGATACTAATGAGAGGCATAGTCAGACTCTTAGTCCAACACTTGGAGCATCCGGTTCCTTCTCTATTTGCATTGGCAAACTTGGGTCATTCAAGGACGCAGTATACTGTGGACAGATTATCAAGGGCTTTGATGATTGCTACTACAAACTCAGAGGACCGATTCGTGTGGTTGTATGGTGGCTCCATAATTTGCAGTTTCATGGTCCTTCCACAACCAGAGCGCACCGCTATCAACCAAGACACTGTATTGGAAGACTTGTTTCTAGCACCCAATCCACTGTTTGAGAAATAATTCTACAGAGTCTTATCAAGCCCGTACATAGACATAGTTAAGGAGAATGGTGAGACTTCTTCAAGGGCACCACCTAGCTGAACTCACCTACCAGCTGACTTCCTCGACCAATTGTGACTTTTGGAGAGAAATTTGCGAGTTCTATCCAAATTGTGCAGGAGGTCGGTCATTAGATAAAAGGGATGAGTTTACAATTGGAGGATTTTGGGACTAGGTTAGACTGTATGGAGGGTACGATGCAAGTTTGGGGATCTAGGTTGGACTCCATCGCGGGAAGTGAAGAAG
This sequence comes from Rubia tinctorum, assembly GCA_032355605.1. Lineage (NCBI taxonomy): Eukaryota > Viridiplantae > Streptophyta > Magnoliopsida > Gentianales > Rubiaceae > Rubia > Rubia tinctorum. Next base: position 10,133 of record JAULKM010152474.1, on the reverse strand, counting down.
GAGTTCTTTATTGTGGATGTCTAAGAAGAGTCTATCAATCAATTGATTGAGAGATTCCATATCTCAAGGCTTGATGGTTTTCGGGACGTTATTTCCATTGAGAGGCAGGAAATGAGGCATGAAGAAAGAAATAAAGGGGAGGTGCGAGATAATGCGCTTAAGGGAGAACCCTCCGAGGTGAGTTCTACTACTTTTCTCTTCCTCAGTTTGATTTATATCTTTTCATTGAGTTGAGGACAATAAGCTCAAGTGTGGGGGAAGGAGTAGTGGAACACTTGGAAGTTTTTTATCTTGGGATTCCTTGGTGTTTTGATGTCATTTTGTTTGGGGATGTTTTGGATGCACTTTGGTGGTGTGTTTTGACCTTTAGGGTGTTATCTCTTTGTTTTTGGGATGTTTTGGTAGAATTTGGTGGTGTAATTGTTGTTTTCATATCTTCATGTAGCAAGCCCATCATTGGGGCATTTTGTGCTATACAATTTTTTTTTGAAAATTTTGAAAAAATGGAAGAAAAAAACCTGGTTAAGTCGAAAATCCAAAAGAGCGGCATAGGCAAAAAATGGAAAGAAAGTCCAGATAGGTCAAAATATCTATGTAAAAATGAGAGATAAGGCCTGGATACGTCAGAAAACCTAGGCAAAAATGAGAGGCTGTGTGGAAAAAGGTAACAAGTGAGCTCAACATGTGTGAATTCTACGATGAAAACCCAAAAGGGCTCCAAGCCAAAATGGGAGAAATTGAGAGAAATTGGAAACTAAATTGAACATATTTTGGACTATCTTTGGCAGTTTGTTTAGCAATATCTCTCAGATTTTCTTTGGCGACTTCTTCGATGGATTAAGCTAGTTTAGCACTTATCATTTTACTTTGCCTTTTTCTTGGATAGATTTTGGTAGATAGTTACTTTAGCATCTTCGAGGAGAGTGAGAGTTGTGAGATACTTACAAACTTTGGGGGAACTAGGGTAGTTTAGGAATAAGTTGAATGTATTGGTTAACTTATCTTTTCATGATACATTCCTCTTTGATCTTTTCTCATTTTTGTTTACTCGAAGATGAGTAAAGGTTTAAGTGTGGGGGGATTATGTGCACCTTTATGCATGTGTTAACCAATGCATTTGACACATTTTTAAATATGTTTTCCTTCGTTGATTTCTATATTTAGTTAGGTTTACACGACAAAGGGTTTAGATGACCATTATTGGTTTTTTAAATCTAAATCCCGAGTTTTGTAGACTAAATTGAATCTAATGGACACTTTGTATTCACGAGCACCTAGACTAGTAAATTACTGGTGAGTATTTTGACATAATTTTATAGAAGGCCATTCGTGAGGGTGCTAGAAGATATTTGAAGGCCATTCGTAAGAATGGTAGAAGATATTTGAAGGTCATTTGTGAGGATGGTAGTAGAAAAAAGGACATGGACCAAAATGTATTGTAGTAGGTTGAATTGAGCCGAAAAATAAGAATTGAAGTTCAACGAGGTAAAAAATGTAAGGCATCATTAACCGGCTGAAGCAGCCGACCGACCGGCACACAGGTACTCTTAGTACGGCCCGTGCTAGGGGTGGCTAGCATGAACCATGCCAACCAACATGGGCTGTGTCACTCAAATTGCTCCCAAGGCTAAGTATGGACACAAATAGTGTCATTACACACGGTCTGTGTCGTTTAAACTCCAAAGTGCAAAGACTAGCCCACGGGGTACGAAGAACAAAAGGCCCGTGCTGTTCAATTTATACAAAAATACCTCCACCCGATGGGGTGTGCCAAACGACACAGGATGCACAATCAGAAGTTCAAAACGGTGCACCAGTCGATGACCCGTACTGGTCGAAATGGCCCGTGCCATTTTCCACTTACTGTGTTAGTTTCGGTTGCTAGGAAATTTTGACCTTTTTTTAGGCTTTTTTAAGGCCCAATTTTTATGACTGGAAAATAGGTACTTAGGAACCAATACTTTACCTGGGAAGCAATCACACCGGTGCTGAAAATATGTAAGGCACTGGTATTTTCATAAAAAAAACTAGAAAATTGGTGTTGCAGTAGATTATTGGCACTGTTATTTCGAATCTGTTCCCAAAACTGGTGCCATACACTAGAATTAGCACCGGTGCAAACTAACAACGTACAGAGAACCAGTGTTGGGATTGTTGTTATGTCTGCTATAGTGTTTTTGGCGTAGAAAAAAATTAGGAAAATAATTGCACCGGTGTTAATTTTCTTACCAGTGCCTTTGTATATTGTTAGCACCAGTTTTTTACATTACCAGTGCTTGAATGAGGGGCCCACATTGGTGGGGTTTGGAAATTTTTATATGTTTAGCACCGTTTTTGTACAGAGGACTCAACCTGTGCTAAATTTCATTGAATACTGAATTTGGCGGGTAAATTTGGGGAGGGGAGTCTAGCACCGGTATGTAGCCAATCTACAGATGCTGAAGAAGAATTTAAGGCTTACCTACCACTATTCATTGGTGGGTAAAAAGTGGAATTTTGGGGAGAAAGGGTCAATGGTGTTTTTAGGAGGGCTTTGACATTAAATGATCCAATGAAGACCCACAAAAGTTAGTTTTTAAATTGTTTGCATGTTATTAATGCTGTAATATGTTAGAAATGGTTTGTGTGCAAATATTTGGTGTGTTTGATCATGATTTTGTGTGTTTGATCATGTTCACGATTCTTACATTCATGGAAGAAATGTGATTCTTTTGTATATTTCTTTATGTCTATAATACCTTGTTTAGGAATGTGAAATTGTTGTGTAAGTTTTGAATCCTGTGATCCGAGTTGTAATTAAGATTTTTCCGAATTGATTTTGAATGTGTAGAATCTTGCATAACCAATGTCATTGTGTTGAACTGTAATTGTCCCACATTTTTTAATTTGTATAGATGGAATGTGCAATAGAGAGATGTAAGCATGTGTATTGCAACATTAGTTGGTTAAGCAAAGAATATGTTGCTTTTGTGGAGTATTTTTTAGAGCACGTCTTCGGAGGTGAGGAGCAAGTGTTATGTCCATGTCATGATTTCAAGAATCGTAACCGTGTTGGTGATAGAGATATCATGAAACTTCACTTGCTTAGGAGAGGGTTTGAAAAAGATTATTAGGTTTGGACGTTTCATGGTGAGACGGCACCGCCGGAGGTGGTTGTAGGGAATACGGGAGAGTGTTTTGGAGACTTAAATTTAGATAACATGTATGAGGAGATTGTCGATGAATTTAGGGGGAGGACCTAGGTTTTGTCAAATTTCTCAAATGAGAAGGACATGTCTTTGTATCCCAGTTGCAATAAAAGGGATACGGTGATGTCATGTTTGATGGAATTTTTTAAAATAAAAGGCCTTGGTACATGGAGCGACAATAGCATGAACAAGTTGCTAATGTTTTTGAATGAGAAGCTTCCCTCGGGTAATCAGATACCAGACAACCTCTACGAAGCAAAGAGAATTATTTGTCCGGTGGGATTGGAGAATTAAAAATACATGCTTGTCCGAACGATTGTGTTTTGTACATGGTGAATTGGAGAAGGAGGTGGCATGCTCCGTATGCCATGTGTCATGCTACAATAAATGGAAAAATTTGGTTTTCGATGGAGAAGTTGTGGTAAAGTTAAGGAAACGTGTTCTTGCGAAATGCATGTGGTATCTTCCAATTATTCCCCATATAAAGAGGTAGAATGCCGATGATTTAAAGAACATGATGTGGTATGTGGGTAGGGGTTCTCCTCGGGATGAAGTGATCCGTCATCCAGCTAATGTCAATCAATGGAAGAGGTTTGATAAGCGGTATCCAGACTTTGCAAGTGAGCCAAGGAACTTGATATGGTTTTGTGTACTGATGGAATGAACTTGTTTGGCAACATGTCTTCTAGGAACAGTTCGTGGTTGGTAATGCTAGCTATATATAACCTTCCACCTTATTTGTGTATGAAGATGATATATGTGTTGATGCCTTTGTTGATTTCTGGGCCAAAACAGCCTGGAAATGACATTGATACATACTTGGCACCTCTGATAGATGATTTGAAGGTTCTTATGGTCCGAAAGTGTTGACGTTTTTTATGGTTTCAGGGGATCGGTCTTCAATCTGAAGGCAATGTTTTTTTTGCAGCAACGATGATTTTCCAGTATATGGAAATATTTCGGGTTATGTGGTAAAGGGGCACATGGTGTGTCCCGTGTGATAAGAGTCCACAGATTATCAACAGCTGAATAATGGTCGCAAGACCGTGTACTTTGGTCACAAAAAATCCTCCTGATGAAGCACAAGTTTTGTAAGGACGAATTTCAGCTTGTTGGTGGGAATGAGGCGAGGAAGGCGCCATGGCCATTGAAGAGGATTGTCATACACAAAAAGGTGAAGAAATTGAATGTTGTTCTGGGGAAGAAGTTGAAGAATGTTGGTACATGATGGACCGTGGAAGAAGAGGTCGATTTTTTTATTTACCTTACTGGGAGCATTTGGAGGTTTGCACTGTTTGGATATAATGCAAATTGAGAAGAATGCGTGAGAGAGTTTGATTGGTACCTTAACATTCCAGGGAAGACGAATGATAGCTTGAATGTGAGTAAGGATTTTTTTGGAGCTTGGAATTTGGTCAGACCTAGCCTCGGAGGTGCGAGGAAAGCGAACTTACCTCCCCCCTGCCCCTTACAATCTGTAAGTGGATGAGAAGAGAACGGTTTGGGAGTGTATCTAAGGGATGAAGGTACCATCCGAATACTTTTCTAATGTTAGTCTCTTTGTGAATGATGATTTGCGTATGAATGGCTTGAAATCCTATGTTTGTCACGTTCTCATGCAACAATTGTTGTATGTTTCTAGTCGTGGTGTTATGGAGGAGGATGTGCGATTTATCATTATGCGACTATGTTTCTTCTTCAAATGCATATGTCGAAAGAATATAAGCAGGGAAGTGTTTGATGTGTTTGAGCGGGAGGGGGTTTTAGTGTTATGTCAGTTGGAAAAGTACTTTTCTCCATCCTTCTTTGACATCGTGGTTCATCTAGTCATTCATTTGGTTAGGGAAATTCATCTGTGTGGTCCAGTTGGCATGCACTGTACGTATCCTTTCGAGTGGCACATGGGTGTTTTCAAAGGTTACGTTCACAGTCATAGCCAACTAGATGCGAGCTTCATGCAATGGTACGTGACAGAGAATATCATTGAATACTGTACCACGAACTTCATCGGTAAGAAATAAGTTGGCTTGGCAGAATAAGCTCACATTGGTAGGAAGCATAGGGTTACGTTCGAAAGGTACACTTCATACACCCTTTTATACTAAGTTGATGACAGTTCACCATTATGATTTACAGAATAGTAGTGAGAATGTAATCTATTTTGAAGAGCACATGCCGTATTTTCAAGAACTGTATCTGGATTGGCCTTCAAATAGTATACAGCTAGAGCATTCATCCATATTCGTCAAATGATTATATATTTTTTGCAATGTGAACGACATACCTAGTAAGCTGCGTGCCTTTGCGAGAAGGCCGAACTGCACTGTCAGAAGATACCTAGGGTATGATATTAATAGATTCAGCTTTGCAACTTCTTAAAAGGACAGCAAGAGGACGACACAAAACAATGGAGTTTACATTGAATCAAAATCGATGTGGCAGTCTAGCGTGAAAGACAAAAACCCTATCGTGGCAGTGATGCCATTTTACGAGGCTGTTGAGGAAATTTGGGAGTTGTACTATGTTGAGTTCAAAGTTGTGGGTTTCAATTGTAGGTGGGTTGATAATAGAGTTGGGCTTCGTAGGGAGAAACCCATGGGTTTCACGCTGGTCGACCTTTACCGAGTTGGGTTTGAGAATGATAAGTTCATCTTAGCTGTCGATGCACGACATGTTTCATCTTGGTTTAAGAACTGTTAAAGTATGTGTACCTAGTGAGTGAAGGTTATAATTGATTAATGTGAGTTTACCTGCAGGTGATAGCCATACAATTTTTCAGTTTGTGATTCTACTTTCAATTTTATCCAGTAAGGGACTAAAATAGTTATTTTTAATTCTGCCTTGGAAGATAGGTGTTCATAAATATGTCATTGGTGTCTTCCCTTGGTTCATCCCTAAGATTCTCTTTATTTGCAGAATTCTAGAGTTAGAAACCCCATTTTAAAGAAGAATTCACTTTTTTGATAATTAATTTGTTGTCCAGATGCAAGTTCACAGGCCTGTAGGAATTTTTATTAGATTCCTTAGATTTTTAGTATCAGCCGTAGTGAACATATTTGTGTCACCAGCATACATTGTGTGTGGTGGTTGGACAATTCTGTTTGGGATTTGGTAAGGTCTGATTAGTCCTTAATTGACTACATGTTTTTGGGTTCTAGAAAAGGATTCATTTAAGATGTTATACAAAAATGGTGATATGGGATCACCTTGTTTAATCTCTCTTGTTGATTTAAAGAAACCTACATGACATCCATTGATTAAAATATAGAACCAAGCAGCACGAATATTAGGCATAATTAGATTAACAAAAATACCACTAAATCCAAATTGGAGAAGTATGGAATTGAGAAATCCCCAGGAGACCCTATCAAATGATTTTGCATGTCTAACGTAATAATGGTGTTAGGGTCCCTATTATTCCTATTGAGAAATTTGAAAAGTTTCGACATATATATTATGTTGTCGGAAATCTCTCTACCTTACATGAATGCAGATTGCTCCTCTGAAATTATCTTGTCCATTTTAGGTTTCAGCCTCTCCATTATTATTTTTGAAAAGATTTTATTAGTGAAATGGGAAAGACTAATTTTCCTATATTCTGAGAAGCTAAATGGGTTTTTCTTTTTAGGGATTAAAGTTACCCAACTTGAGGAAATGCTTTTATGAATTCTTGTGCCAATGATAATCTGATTGAAAGCTTTAAGAAGGTCCAATTTGATTATATTCCAACTATAGGTGAAAAATACTCCATAAAAACCATCAGAAAATGCAACACTGTGTTTACCTAATCCAAAAACTGCATTTTTGAATTCTTCCTCAGTAATGTGTTTGATTAAATCAAGATTATCCCGCTCATTAATCACTATTGTAATATTTTAAGAAATAAATTACCATATTCACCTGTTATGTCATTGTTAGAGTTAACAATTCCTGAAAAAAATTGACTCTCTTAGTTTGAATGTCATTAGGGTCTGTAAGCTAGTTTCCATGTTGTGTTTTAATTTTATTAATACTTAGATTAGCTATTCTTTCAGTGCATGATTTATGGAAATAAGCAGTGTTAGAGTTCCCTTCTTGAAGCCATTTAATTCTAGATTTTTGTTTCCAATATAGTTCATGTTCTCTAGTTGCCCTAGTTAGCATTGTTGTTTTCTTTTTAAACTCAATATAAGCCTGCTCTGTAGGGGAAACCTGATATACCTCCTCTGCTAATCTAACTCTCTCCTCTGCCTCTTTTAAGTTTTTAAAAATATCTCCAAAGTGAGTTTTATTCCAGTCTATAATTGTTATTTTAAGTCTCTTAAGTTTTGTAATTAGAATTGCTATTGGAGTGCCAGTAGCTAGTTTATCCCAATCTTCTCTAACTAAATCCATAAAATCATATCTATTTATCCACATTTCCTGAAATATAAAAGGCTTAGGGTGTGATATTTGGTTATTAATTATTGTTAGCAGCATTGGGGAACGGTCTGATCCAGACCTATTTAGGATTTGTATAGAAGAGCTAGGATAAATTTTAAGCCATTCTTGATTTGCTAAACCTCTGTCAAGTCTCTTAAAAAGTGGATCTCTAAGTCTATTGTTTGACCATGTGAATTGAGAATCTACAGTTTGTATCTCTAACAGTTTTAAATCATTAATGAAGTTTCTAAAGTCTGAGATACTACATTGTAGGGGGTGTTTTTCTACCTTTATACTCCGTTAGATCCTTAATAGCATTAAAGTCTCCTATGTAAATCTGCCCATAAAAGTTTTCGGAGATCTCTAGTTTGCTGTGCATAGATTATAGCTGCAATCCAGATTTCATTTGTGCTATTATCTGTAATGGTGCATCCTAAAAATTGCTGGTTGTGTGTTATATTAATTATAGCACTGCTTATTTTTCTATACAATATGCATGTTATTTCTTCTTTGAAAAATATAATATGCAATGATTTAGGCAAAATTTTGGGGAAAAAATCAATTATTTATAAACATTTGGAAAGGCGGGGTTAAATCAAAATTATAAAAAGGTAAAACATTTTAGTTCTAATATTGAAAATTTTTATGCAACATGCACGGGGTTGAATTAGAATTATAAAAAGGTAAAATGTTTTAATTCCAATGTTAAAACTTTATTATGTAATACGTAGTAGTTATAAGTTTATGACCCGATTAATGCAACTTAAAAAATTTAGATTCATTTTTTTAAGTTGCTATTTGAACATTGATCTTTCCATAATTTATGGAAAGACCGTCTTTCAAGAGACGGACTCTTAATATTATTACGTGGTCAGTTATCTAAAATTGAAAGGAATAAAACCAAACTTTTTTTTCTTATGAAGCTTATCCTAAATAATTTGATAAAAACAAATTCTATTCTCAATTCGACTAAAAAATAGGAGAAAATATCAAGAAATGTGGTATTTTCACAAACTTATGGACAATCTACTTTACATTTTAACTTAAAAACAAAAAATTTAAATTTAGATATTGTATTTTATAAGTTAAACCTTGTGATGAGCTATGCTAAATGAAAAATATAAGTAATTTTATATAAAAGAGTAAAATATTTAATTTAAAAATTACTTTATTCAAACTTAAAAATTTAAGGAAAAAATACAACGAACTTTTTATAATTTAAGGAAAAACCACCTGTCAGAACACCTCAAAAATAATATATTGACGATTATAGTAAATATTATTTTGAACATTTTTGTGCAATTGATTATTAAGCCACCCAAAATTTAATATCCTTAATTCAATGTTTGGTTAAATGGAATCCTGCCGTACATGTTCTCCGATTATATCTTCTAAATCGTCCATACTACCAATCCACCCTTCCCCTCAAAAGGGTGATTTTAGTAAAATACCCTAATAGGATACCTAGGAATTGATAATTTTCCTTACATCTCCCTCCCAAAGCCCAGGTCTAAAACACGAAGAGTCAAACATTTAATTTAATCCGATTAATTAAGAATCGAAGTTAAAAATTAAAGTTTTACTTTAATTAGTAAACAAAAATAAAAAGTGAATAATTTAAGTAAAAAAGCAACTTCAGTTATTAAGGGACTGAAGTAAAAAAAAGCAACTCCAATTATTAAGGAACTTAAGCAACAAGCAAATAACTGAAAATAACTTAGTTATTAAGGAATCAAGGTAAAAATAATTAGACTTTAGTTACTTAAGAGTCATAGTTAAAGAATTGTTTTACTTTATTTCTCATAATTTTTTCAAGGATCCGTCTCTTAAAAGACGGTCTTTTCATAAGTTATGTAAATACCAAGATTTAAACTATAAATTATAAGAAATGTAAATTTTTGGGTTGCATCAATCGAATCATAAACTTGTAATTACCGCACGTTGAGTAATAAATTTTTACCTTATAATTTTAATTCAACTCAATCTGTCCATACGCCTATGGAAAGATGATATTTGCTAAGTCCTTGCCATTTTTTAAATAATTAAAGTTAAAGAGGTTAAGTTAAATATATTTTTTATAGTGATCCTTTTGCTTTTACCCTTATTCCTAAGAATATTACACTCTACGAACACGCTTAGTAATTTGGTTTGACTTTAAATAGTCTTATATTAGTTGTTTTAATGATGTACCATGTAAAACAACATTGCTCTTTCCTCTTTCTCTCCCTCAGATCCATTTCCTTTCTTGATTTCTCCGCCATGGCCGCCGTCACAAGATCCTTCACCACCGTTTCTTGCTCCCTGAATCCTGCTCAGGCATTCTTCAACAGGGCATCCAAGTTGACCTTTGTTTCCCTCTCTGTGAAAAGCTTCCCGTCCCTCAGAATGCAGACAGCTCGCCTCCGTTTCTCCTGCGCTGCCAAACCAGAGACTGTGGAAAAGGTGTGTTCTATTGTGTGGAAGCAACTGTTGGGTGTGTTCAACCCAAGTCCCACATTGGAAGTTGAGAGAGTGTTAGTTCTCTATATAAGTTTGAGTCCCACC
>JAULKM010152463.1:0-17139 GCA_032355605.1 Rubia tinctorum | reverse complement strand
AGATTCTCAATCTGTCTCTCCCAATCAAGATACTTTACCGGATTGTGCTGACCATCAAACCGAGGGATTTCATACTTGAACCCCTTTATCTATTGAGCAGAATCTGATCTAGACCCTGGGTCTGAACTATTGTGTGACCTTCTTCGGGAAGAATGTTTCTTGCCGTGGCGATGTTTTCTAGAGGAACCTTTTCTTGATCGTCTCTCTGATTCAATCGACTCATCGTTTGAACTACCATAGCCCTGAAATTTTTGAACCTGACCTTGAGAGTCTCCCTTCATGGCTATGGATTGAGGAGTGGGAGGTGCGACAGAGTCAATTTTGCGTGCCAATCTCTGCATCTCACTCATTATGGCGTTCATAGTTGCAGCGAAGTGACCTGGATCAAGAGGTTCGTTCGGTTTAAACCGATATCTCTCCCAACTATCATTTTCCTCGTCTCTAGGTGGTTTAGCACGCCTACTATTAGATGGATTTTTAATAGGCAAATTATTGGGATCTTTAACAAAAGGCGGGACGAAAGGATTATCATCTGCCATCTTCGCTATCTGTTAAGAAAGAACAAACAATTAGAAATAAAAATCCCCCCTTCCCTTTGTTTGGTAAGATCACTCACCAAGTGTATATCTCTCACAAATCACAAGGCTAAGGCTTATAAGGGAACAATTTAATCAAAACAGCTGCAAATCAAAGCAACTGTAGGGTTAAGTACTGCAGAAAGTAATTCGAAATTTAAAAATATACAAACTCAGAAAAGGGATCTACAATCTGAATTTCCAATTTTTACAAAGAATAAGGAATACAACTCAAGTTGAATGGCTCAAATCGGAGTTGTAATGAAGAAGTTATGATCAAATTAAGAAAGCTAGATATATGTTTCAACAAATTTCCGATAATGAAAAATGATTTCTTAAAATCAAATAGGATTAAGAAATTTAACACCAAATCATTCAAGAAATAATATGTACCTGGAACCTTTCTGATCAAGGTATATATTTTGAATGAACCCCAAGCCCTCTATACATAGAAATTCAACTTCTCCGCTCTCAACTAGGAATTAGTTTTCCTTTTCCTTTTCCTTTTTTGAATTGAATTTTTCTTTCTTTCTTTCTTATTGTGTATTCCTGACCAAAGTCTTTAAGCTTTCCTGAAATGATAGTCAAATGTTTCCTGGATATGTTCTTCATGCACACCATGTACTCCTTCCACGAATTCATGATTGAAATTATTAATTTACTCCAATGACAATGTCGTACATTCACATGCACCTGCCGTATATCCCTTTGATATTCGTATCAAACTATATTATGGAAAATGCACATTTACTAAATGTCACTATTCCAACAATTTTCTTGTTAAATTTTTTTAGTTTTGTGAGAACGTTAATTTTCTGAAGAGAAGGTGTCCTGATAGGTAACTTGTCCATAAGTTAGTGACACGCCAGTGACTCAATTGCAATAAAGGAAATTAGGGAAAGAAAATGAATTGGGGTGAGCCAGATTATAAGAATGGCGGGCCGGATCTTCTTCTTCCTCCCTCTTCTCCTTAAAAAAGCTCACCTTTTTTTAGACTTTCTCTTTCTTTTTTAAAAAAATTCTTGCCTATCATGGAGGCATGCTAACAAGCAAAGTTGTAAATTTATAAAATTAACCATGCTTTAGAGATAATGACAATTTCATTCTCAATTATTACATCATGATAACAATTGATGATGAGAGAAGCAATTTTATGCTTATTGCAGGCGATCGAGATCAGAATAGTATGCTTTGATCCAAGCTTCCATGGTTTTAACTTCAGTTTTTCTCTGAACAACTAGCCACCCTGGATCATCTTCACTAGCTAACTGGATGTCCAAGCAATGTGATCCTGCAAAACAACATCCGATTATAATAAGTAATTAATTTTGAGTTTTGAAATAAAATGCATAAGAATCAAGTAATGCGTTAATAAGAACCATTTTTCGTGTAGACATCAACCAAACTGCTTGATAGGTTCTCCAAAACTCTGATATTCGAGAAAGATAAAAAATAAAATGGATTATTAAGGGAGCAACCTCACAAGAATTAAAATAGAAGCATAAGAAAATCCAATTTGATGAGTTCTAACAAATTACCCGCCAGTACTGTAAGGATCCCTTAAACCATTGGAAAATATGATGTTGCTCCCGAATTTCTTGAGAATCAATTTTATATCCTGCATTATTAATTACACAGAATTGATTCATTTTTTCAGTTCAATTTAAATTAATTCAATTTATTTTAATTGAGTAGTGATCAACATCAAATTGTACAAAGTTTATTTTAAATCGATTACTTTTAATTGAGTTCGATAAGAAAATGGAATTACGTAACATTGGCACGTAAGTAAAATAAATCAATGTACTAATGTTATTCAAAAAATTGTAGAGAAAATGTAATTGAATTATTAAGTATTAGAAAAATATTTCCAAACTAAATTGAGCTGAACCAAATAAAACTTGAATTTGTAAATTTTAATATCATTAACAACTAAAAGTTTTGGATTAAATTGCAAATAATGTTTTAAAAATATAAATACAGGACTGATTGATAAAAAAATCTAGTATTAAACAGGTAGTTAGATGTGTATATATACCTGGCCTCCATAATAAGTGGTGATCCAATGTGGTCGTGGTGAGACACCAAATCTAGATTGGCAATCTTGAACAAAATCAGTTAAAATAAAAGGGGAAGCCGGGAACATGGTATCATTGTTGCCCCGCCCGATCGGCATTACCATTTCACTGCATGTCTGATAATCAAGCAGTGCTAGTCAAAACTATAGCCCCACAACCGAACCTCATTGACAAGTTGTTACACCTTGCTTAATTTTTATTTGGTATTAATATTTATAAATCACTATTTCAATTTCACATGTTTACAACTGATTGCTTCCCAAATCAGTTTCATTGTGATAATTGAATGATTATTAAGTAGGTTCTTGTCTGTTTTATTAACCTATTTATTAATAAACAAACTTAATATACGTACACATGGAAAATTTAAAATGGCCAAATATAATAAAACAATAAATTTTAAATATATAATGTATACATATAACTCGATATTCTATATTGAAGTTTTTTTTCTTCTATTGTTTATAATTTTATTGTTCTAGTTTCACCAAAGATAGAAAATCAGTCGGATAGATTTTATTTATTGAAAAAGTTGTTCATATGCTTAAATTATATTATCTATTTTGATTTTAGTTTTTGAAACTTACAACAAAAGTTTCATTTAGTCAAGATAATTATTTTATTATTATATAGTAGTAGGAAAGGAAAAAGGGTACCTGCCAACCCCATCCCAAAAGAGTTTGGGAGGGAAATAATTTTTGGTGTGTGTTGTAACATGAAAGGTTGCCTTTGAGGGTCACCATTCCCGCAATGATTCGATCAATAACTTTAGCTCCTATAGATGCTCCATCAACCCCTTTACAGAATTGAGTGACTGGGTATGTAGGCGGTTCATTGTATTGAGCACTACTTGCGTACATCGAGTCCAAAAAATCCTTTAACTCTGATGAGTTTTTTATTTGCCTGATCATTATAATAAATACAATAAAAATTTATTACATGCTTTATTTTCCATGAAATCGTACTTCTCCCTCTGTCCCTGAATAAACTTCCTAATTTGACTTTTGGAACACAAATGCATCAATTTTTAACTATTAACCTATTTTCTTGTGAACGTCAATAATGTTTTTTTTTGAAAAAACAATAGTTGTTATGACTAATTGAAAAACATTTCACGTAAGATAATATTACATATATATTAAGAGAATTTAACGATTAAAATTGGTTTAGTTTAACTTCATAAAGATAAATTAGGAATCACTTTGTCTCTCATACTCTATTTTCTCTCTAATTTTTACCATCGCCATCCTTGGTCCACCACAAACGGTCTTTTCTCAGCCCTAACGGCCATTTATCCGCCCCAAAAACACAGCTCTGAAATACAAACTAACCACCATGGCGGCTTCACCACAGGTGCCACCAATATCATATAGAGACATTTTATCCCAGTCATAATGGATTCAACTACAACCTAATATCTTTCAATACAAATCAAAACTTATCGACCTAAACCCTACCATAGAATTCAAAGATGAAATTGCGGTGCTCTTCAATGACAACGAAGATTGAGCTCCTCTTTGGATCATCTGGTTGGGAAATTCCCAAGAGGTTGGCCAACAATTGAATTCATTCATTCTCAATTCCAAAAAAAAGTTTTAAAGGTGAACCTATTATCACAACACTTGATTGTAGACATATCTTCATCACGATCAATCTTGATGAAGATATCCAATGCTATTGGATTAAGATAAATTGGAACATAGGAGGGGCATATGTGAAAGTTCTCTAATGGACTAAACACTTGGAAGTAAGTGAAGAACCACCACTAGTTCCAATCAGGTTAACAATTAGCTCCTCCACCTTATTATCTCTATAAAAAATTCTATCCCCCTAGTAGCCACAAGATTAGGAGAACTAATATTTGGCATCCCCTAACACAGAACCATTCCAGACCTTCAATAATTCACCTTTGTGTCGAAATAGATCTCATAGGTCCCTTTCCTGAAAGAATTATATTAGGATATGTTAGGGACAGTAAGTTGTAGCCCTGTTACTTATGAATATCACCCTCACTATTTCACTAAATGCTCTAAGATAGGACATGAGAATGAATATTGTGGTGTTAAAAAGGTGTAGGTCAATGTTGAAATTAAGAAAGGTACCACAACACCTAAATGCTCTCTGGATCAAGATAATCATAAATGATCCATGTCTCCTCTATAGGCATCCCTAAAGAGCCAGAACAATATATGGATGGCAATGAGACATAACATATTGAAAAAGAAACAACCAACCTCGAACCTAGATCAGCAAATAGTAAATAATATCCCAGGAAAAGAAAATGGATTTCTCTATTATGTAGGAGAATAAGCTAAGACAATAGGACAAGCCAAGCAGTCAATATTACCAGGAAACAAGAGCTACAACATACAACCTAAGCCAGCAAGAAGGAACACCACCACCCAAATTTCAGCAACTGGAAATCTGTGGATGATTTGACTATCCACAAGGATAACGATCCCCTATCTCTATTTCTTAATGGATACTCTGTTATTTAAGAACTTAAATCCTCCAGTTCAAAGCTTTCTAATATATATTATGGATCCTTACAGATAGAAAAAGAACAAGTACACATCCCAACTCAGGAAATATCCTCAGGATCAGAACTTCAGGTTTATGAAATAATCTCAGCCTCAAAAAGCAGGACTTAAGGAAACATATACTCACAAAATGGGAATATAAAGACTGAAACACCAATAGAACCTTCAACTACTAAACCAGGTTTGTATGAATCTAATATCCAGTAGGACCTAAATATTTCTAAACTCTCATTATCCAGTAGAAAATCCTTTAGGTGTCCTAACAAAGTTATAACTCTCTTGAAGGCTAAAAAACATATGTTAACTTCTATCTAGGATAGTAAGAGGGTAGGAAACAACATTTATAAGACTTAAGAAGCTGATTGTGATGCATCGTATTTCTATCTTAACTATCATAGAAACAAAAAAATCAGCTAACCTGCTTTATGATTTTTTTTAAACGAATAGGATTTGACCAAGGTTTTTCATCTCTGGATGGAAGGACCTAGATCTTCTGCTCAGAAAGTTATGACATTACCTTAGGAGAACCACATCAACAATTCACCCATGTTAAAATTAAAAATAAAAATTCAGGTGAAATATTTACTATATATGCAGTCCATGAGAAACATTATAGGCTAGAAAGAATGTAGCTTTTATATTGACCTAGAAAAAATTGGTTCTCAGCTAGATCATCCAGTACTATTAGTAGTTGATTTTAACATTGCTGGCTCTATTACAGAGTATCAAAGTGATTATACCCCAGACCTAAACAACATAATGAACTTTGACTTCTCCATCCAAAGAAACAACCTAATAGATATCAAAACAATCGGCAACCCTTATACCTGGAGTAATGGTAAGAGAGGAAGTGCAAAAGTTAGTAAAAAACTTTATAGAATCTTGGTCGATCAGGATATTCACATAAAGTTTTAGGACACTACTACTAAAATAATAGGTAGGGTCCACTCTAAACACTCCCCTATTCTTTTAACAGTTAAAAATGAAATGAAAACATATCCCAAATTTTTTTTATTTCAGGCATTGCGGGCAGGAGGTCGATATTATCTGAATTAGTAAAAAAACCGGAACAAAACCTCTTTTGGAAATGTATTTGAAAATCTTAAAAAACTTAAACGACTAATACAAGATTTAGAAACTGAATACTCCCTCTGTCCCAAATTAAACTGTACATTTCACTATTTGACACTATTCCCCATCAAACTTTGACCGCATATTTGAATAGATATATAAGTAACAATATTATCGTATATAATTTTGTTGGATTCGTCGTAATAAGCAGTTTCTAAATATCAACTCTTTATTTTCCGTTATTATACGTAGTTAAACATATTAACGGTCAAACATGTTTCTTGATAAAAGTGAGAAGAATTCCATGCAATTTAACCTTGTACTGGGGGAGTATGACATTTTAGGAACATAATCTGACTTTCAAAAACTTAACATTGCTAAAGTTGAACTAACCAAGATATCACAAGAGAAAAGTGACTATTAAAAAAACCAAGATTGAAATGGTTAAGTTTTTTCATAACAGCGTATCTCAAAAGTATACTATACAGAGGATTAATATGATAATAGATCAAGTTCAACCTATTACCGTTCAAGAACTCATAGGGCAGGCAGCAAAATCATTTTTTAAAACCTCCCTCACTCAAGATGTAGTTGACACAGCTGGGCAGAATTCGCAACATTTTCTAAGGTTCATACCTAAGATAATCACCTAGGAAAAAAACATATATGACTCTTACAATCAGTTTAATTGGAAAGTTTTAGGTCTGCTATATTCAGTTTAGGTGAAAATAGCTCAACATGACCTGATGGTTACACTGGGTTGTTCTATAAATAGGTTTGGGATATTATAAAGTTATACTTACTAGATGCAATCGGGGAGTTTATCTGTCGAGTGTGTTTACCTAAACAAATAACAAGCACCCTCTTAACCTTAATCCCCAAAGTCAAAACCCCAACCACCTTTTCAGATTACAGACCTATAAGTCTATCTAATTTCATCAACAAGACTCTATATAAGATTATTGTTGATAAACTACAGCCCCTCTTACCCAAATGTATTTCTGAGGAGTAGTCAGCTTTCATTAAGGGCCTATAAACCAGTGAGAGCATTCTAGTACTGCAGGATGTAGTAAATTTCCTAGACAGACCAGCTCAGTATCTAAATGTCATAACCAAACTTGACTTATCCAAGGCCTTTGATAGAGTAGCCTTGCCCATGCTCAATTCTTTGATACTAAATTATAGCTTTCTTGGGCATTAGTATGGCTAATCATGAGTAACATTAGCTCATCCTTATTTTCTATGTTAATCAATGGTAGCCCCTATGTTTTTTAGAGCCTCCACAGGTCTAAAACAGGGAGACCCCCCCCCTCCTCCACCCTTTTCAGCTTCTTAACTGAATTATTGAAAAGAGGGTTTAAAGTCATGTTTGTTGAAGGATTAATAGACAGATTCACTGTTCCAGCATATGCAATAAACCAAACTCACCTTTCATATGCTTATGACACCATCTTATTCTGTAAAGGAGCTAAGAAATCATGTCTTAACCTTGTTAACTTTTATAAACACTATGAAGGAGCGTCTGAACAAAAAATAAATTGCACAAAAAAGTGTCTTCTATGTTGGAAAAAAACAAGGATCCTTTCTAAATTTAAAATCCACAGTTACACATAGATGGAAGCTGGAAATTTCCCTTTCAAATACCTCGAGGTTCCAATTTATAAAAGAAGGAATATGAATTCTTACTTTTTGGAAATACAAGAGAAAGTTAACCTTAAATTGGTAGTTGGAATAATAAGTGGTTGTCCCCTACATGTATAATAGTTATAGTAAAACACACCCTGAGCTCAATTCCTTTAAATGTATGGAGTGTTACTGCCATTAATTAGCATGTGATCCACCATATAGAAGACTTATGCTTATATTTCCTCTAGGGGGAATCTAGACTGGACACAATAGACACTAGAAGGCCAGGAAAAAACTTGGTTACCCCTTATCCGAAAATGAACTTGGATTCAAATGTATAAACATATCCCTGGACTTATTGTCCCTTATGTTGTGGTGAAATCTCCAAAAATGTTTCTCGCTATGGTCCAAATTTATCAGGTCCTTGCCTCTGAACCTTAGGACTTTAGAGGCTTGGAATAGAACAGTTCAGGTAGGTAATATTTCTACTGCTAACACCATAGTTCAGGCAGGTGATGGAAAATCAAACTTTTGGATGACTATCTGGTCAAGTTTAGGTAGTCTGATTGATTTGTGGATCTCTCAGTTAGAACTCCCATTTTCATTTCTAACCATAGTAGATTTTAGCACGGATAAACATCATTACATGCCTCATTTTCTATCTAGTTTTAGTTCAACTGTAACTAACAAAATCTAGGGAGACATTCTCATCTTTGAAGGTAATAAAGACTTTATGGTAAGGAAACCATCGACTCAAGGTATTTTCTCTGTATCTTTTGCCTATAACCTCATTAGAAAAAGGAGGAATGAATCCTCATCTCTGGAAAAGGTATGGGATGGCTACTTACCTTTAAGATCTCATTTTTCATGTGGAGATTCCTTAATTCTTGTCTGCCACTTGATGATGTTTTATGCATATCAGGATTCTAAAATGTATCTAAATGTAAATTCTGTGATAACTATAAAACTATGAATCATCTACTTCATACTTGTCATTTTGCCTTGAAATGTTAGGATGAAATCTACAAGTTACTGGAACCGAACAACTCTCAGTCCATCAGGAATATGTATGAGAGATTTTCTTGTTTATGGTCTCAACATGATGCATCAAAAGCTTAAAATAATGTTATTCATGTTATACTCTATGTTGTTTGCTCGATAATCTGGAAAAAGTAGATGTTCTTGGATAATCAGCAGGATGAAATCTGACATTTATCATCGTCTAACTGACATTTTCACACAGAGTTGTCATTTTAAAGAAATTGACGGTGATAGGCTCATTTCACTGGTGTTTTCAACTTTTAAAACTAGGAAAAGAAAATTGTTGTAGGCTCATAAGTTGATTTCACCTAAAAATGGATTCAAGCTAAATCGTGAGGTATCATTCTCATTGCATACACATTATATACGTGGATTAATTTTCAGACATATTTGGGAAACCTAGAAACATGGTCTCTAAGTTAATCTTTAACTCTGAAAGTCTATTACCTGTAAAATTTGATAGTTGTCTTAAGGGTATTAAACTTTGCATTCAGCTTTAGAATTTTCCATTGTTTGATGAATCATATTTTTTGCAGGTTATCCAGATCATCCAAGGAAAGAGAAAGCCCTCATATAAGTTGACTTAAATGATTTAGGAACTGGAACAACTCTGCCAAGGAAAGGAGATCACCTGGACACACATTTACAAAGAACAAAATGTTTTTGTCACGTCATTTCCATGATAGCACTGAGCAACACTCAGACTCAGCAACAACTACTCCTTAGAGATGCCACTATCAGATTGAAGCTTGTAATCAGAGCCAATTTTTAAGGATTGTAATCAATTAAAGGACATAACTTAGATCATTCTTGATAGATCCTCACCATTTAAAATGTCAATTTTTTCCTTTCCTGTAATGTCAATGGAAATTACCTATCTAAATAACACATTTAGGTAGGTAATTTTCATTTACATATCTTCAACCATTGTACTACAATTAGTTTAGCACCCTCTCTTTACTATTTTAGGTCTCTTTATGGCCAAAAGTTTTTATTTGCATTCCTCTTTAATACAAATTCCCCAATCCTATGGATGGTTTTTATTTTTTTAAAAAAAAGAAGATAAATTAGGAAGTTTATTTTGGGATGGAAGTAGTGCTAGATTCAATTTTCACATTTTACATTATTTTATTAGGGCGGGAAACCCTTCTATAAGTTCAAAGTGGGAGTCTTTTTCAATCACGTCGTTGTCTTTTATGGGTTAATTATAGTATATAATTGTGTACCGTGTAGAAGAAAACACTTTAGATTATAAAAGTTGTCATTTGTAAAAGCATGCATAAAACAGAACAATAACCCGTGTTGATTATCAATAATATGCAT
Source organism: Rubia tinctorum (assembly GCA_032355605.1). Lineage (NCBI taxonomy): Eukaryota > Viridiplantae > Streptophyta > Magnoliopsida > Gentianales > Rubiaceae > Rubia > Rubia tinctorum. The sequence continues at coordinate 6,885 of JAULKM010152463.1, read as the reverse complement.
CTCTAGTACCTTCATCCCTTTTATTTTACTTTCTAAAAAACTTGTATTTTCATAGGGTATAAAACAACTATGATATTATTTAAGAAAAAAATTCTCCAGCGAATCTCAATTTCTAGGGATTTATTTAAATGATTTCGTTATTTTTTAATGAAATTATAACTCCAAAATAGACTGAGGTCTATGTCAACACCAATCAAAGGCGGAAAAAACTAAAAAGAAAAATAAACATTCATTCTAAAATGGAAAACAACATTTTAATTAGTTCGGCTCCTCAGACCATCTTCCTCTCATCATTTTTTTCCTATACCACCATATCCAATTCAGACTGAACCCCCTTCCCCCAGATCATGAATCCTACCAAAAAAAGTCACAACTTCTATAGTAAAAAAAGAGGCAGGTGAGGAAGAGGAGACCGATGAAAATATACAAATCTGGTACGCTAACTTCCCTGATTAACTTAAAGTTCTCTAGCCCAAGCATCTCATCAATGCCAGTCAAAATGTGCCTGAAATCCTCGACGTTGATGTTTCCATGTTGTCCTTTTCAAGAACCTTAAAGGCATTGCAAAACTGGCAATCGAAGGGCTCTAACTTCATATACTTGGAGATAAGCTTCACGAAGCTGTTGAAATTGAACAACATCGTGAGCTTCTTCTTAGAGATGGGACCATGTCAGTCTTCCGTCCCATAACTGCATCAAGATCCCTAGTTTTGATGGCCCGATCTTAACGTCACTACAAAAGTCTATCAATGTGATGGTTAATTTCATAGAGTTGTTCATTACTTATATTGTTTCCATTTTTATAATTTTTTTTTTTGTGGGATTTTTTTTTGGATGTGTCTGTTTTTCCTTGCCTCCGGTGGTGGGTTGGGCAATGTTTACGTGGAGTGGTGGTGGGCATGGTGCTTTGGGGTTGGAGTGGTGGTTCGAGGGGTAATGGGGTGGTTGTGGTGGTAGGATGTAGTTGTAGTTGTAAATGTTGGTAGTTTGGAGTTGTTTGTGAAAAAGGTGAAGGCGGTAGTGGTGGTGGTTTGGGTGCGATTAACGGTGAACCACTACTGGAAAACATGTACATAGGGACCAATATGTTAGTGGTGTGGGAGAGCAATACGGCTTTAGGAGTTTTATAAGCACCGGTAATTTGGAAAATGAACAAAAATACCAGTGCCTATGAATAAATCTAGCACCAGTTCACTGAATACCAGTGCTAGATACTAGTGGTTTTGAAGAAAAAATGTCTGAATTTAATATTTTTGGCACCAGTTTTGGCTGAATGACACGCACCGGTGCTAATACCAGTGCCTATGACCAAAATAGTAATTTTGGCGGATAAAATTGTGATGGGGAAATATCTAGCATTAGTATATGTCATAATATACCAGTGTTAGGTGTGCATTTAATTTAAATGTTTTAAAAAATGCTTCAAAGCAGTCCTACGTAGCTATATAACTGTATAGGTACTGGTATGTTGACGAACAGTGCCGTTGTTCGATACATCAATTTTTTCAACATTTACAAACTACAATGGGAAAATGGTTATGAAAAATGGTTTATGGTATGAGTTACTCTTGAACATGTACTAGCGTTTTCAAATTTTCACCAAAAAAATATTTCTTTAATATTTCAATATTTAGGCAAGAATTTTAAAAAAAGATGTATTTTTGAGCAATAGATAGTGGGGTAGTACAATTTTGGGCCACATTGTAATTTTCCAAGACTGTGTAGAAGTAATCAATGTTGAATTTTGAGCCTCTTCTGTTCACTCATACATGCTCAAATCACAATGTCTCAATAGTATATTATTGAATTGCATTTTGGTACCGCCAATTTAGTGATTCGTCATCTCCAACTTTCTTGAAGGGACCTAAGTGCAGAAAGTAAAAACTTTACTCATAACTCCAAATTCAAATTCGCTCAAATGGGAGGGTACTCGATACATCCACAATGTATTTTCAATGTCCGAACCAGAAGATTTATGAGGGTTCGGGAACACAAACGGATCCATAAGTGATTCTGATTTTACTTTTTTACTGATAAGTAATCAACTATAATTTACTCTAGAACATATATTGGAGTTTTTCCACATTTCATCAACAAAATAATTTATTTATTAATTTCACGATTAGGCAAGAATATGAAAATTCGTGTAATTTGGAGTAATGGAAAATGCCTTAACCCAATCGTACATAAGAGGGATCTAATTCCAATAACAAATGTAGATGGCCTATGGAACATAATTAACATTTACAGGTTGACCGTACACACCATGGAGTACCATGTCAACTAAAGTCCCAACCGGATGCAAAAAAAAGAAGGTTGTAGGGTGTGTTTGTTAACTTTGGGGGCCACAGTCTACTTCATAAAAAATGTGTACAAGTAATCATTGCTTTAATTCGAGGCCCCTCCGTTCATCCATTCAAGCCCAAGCCGCCAAGTCAAGATCGTGTCTTGGTGAATTGAATTTTTGTGTTGCCAGTTTTGTGATTCGATGCCTACACCTTTCTTGGAGGGACCTACATGTAAAGGGTTTTTAAGTTTTGTTCTCAAAATCTTAAATAAACGTGGGCACCATTTATATAATATCATCATACCGATGCTAAGTTCTTATGGTGTGGAGGTTGCACATCTTGTGGGAAAATGAATTTTTTTTTTTATTTTCATCCAAACTATAGGAGGGAAATCATATGAGTACCGGTAGCACCATTATAGGCACTGGTCAAATTACGGTGCTAGGTACTTAGAATATTTTTCTTCTCTTTGCTCTTGGATGAAAAAAATAAATTAAAACGCTCATTTAAAGCAGTGTCACACATTTGCGTTGGAAATACAAAGGTACTAGTATGATCACCATAGGCACCGATTTCCATACCGGTTCTAGGTACTTAGAATATGTTTCTTCTCTTCGATCTTGGGTGGAAAAAATTAAAATGCGCACTTAAAGCAACATCATACAACTGTGTTGGAAATACATTGGAACTGGTATGATTATCATAGGCACTGATGCTAGGCACTTTTAAAAAGCCCAAGTTGGTTTCATCTGAACCACGAAGTATTTTTTAATTAAATCTTAATCATTAAAAAATATTTCTATATAAATTAAAGCAGAAACCCTAATTCTATTCCCACCTCGTCATCCTTCCCATCCATCACCCTCATCGTCCCATACCACAAACCCTCTCTCTCCCAGCTCGCAGCTCCGCCACCAGAAAATCGTAGATCTAGATCTAGTACCCCAAACTCTCCCTCTCTCAACTCGCAACTCGCAGTATAGACAAACAATAAATAAAATAAATAGGACACCACCATTCTTTATCTGTATATGAAAATTTGCTATATAGACAAACAAGCAAAAAAGGAACCCACCAGTTTAGAAGATATTTACTGTATCTAAATATAGCTAAAACGAAACTAATTGAATATGCTCTATAAAACCTATTATATATATTATTGGATATATACTACAAAGTTTCATCTAAAAACGTTCGTTCTTTATGTATAGCTGAAACTGCAGAAGAGCATAAATTATACTACAAAGATTTATTTAGTTTAGGACGGTAAACAGCTCAAGCATGTAGCAATATTTTAGCCTTTCGTCGTACTACTTGTAAACACTTTCTACCAGTTTCTCTAATAAAATTTCAATATGTTCCATTTATGCATTATTGATCTGTCGCTTGCTATTTAAAGACCCATAATTTTATGTCTTGTGTGGAATTTAATCTTTCAATGCAAATGGAGTATGATAGATGTTAAATCGTGTAGTTTTCTTTCCGAGAGTTGGGGGATCCTCCTTTTGATTCACATCATGGATTTGTGATTGAATAAGTAATGGGAAGATATATTGTTCTTGGCAGGCATATTAAATCTTAATTTGTATTTAAAGTGTGTGTTTGTCCATGCTGCATATATCACAGGTTACTTTTGAATGGTTCAATAGTTTCCTGAGTATCACTTAATTGATAATAGTTTGGTGACTTGAGTCTGAATACGAATATTGAATGAATATGGAAATTACTTTTATTGTTCTATATGAAGCTAATATAATGCTTGATACGAGATTTTAACCATATATAAGATAAGTAGGTAATTTATGCTTGATTTGCTAATTTTAATTTCACCATGATGTATAGTTAAAGCCATCAAATGCATGCCCTTGTCATCAAACAATGCAAGGAAAAATGAATATATAGTTTTATGTATCATCCTCGAGTGGGGGTAATGCAGAGTCTTCCTGAATGTTTTCCATGGAGAAAAATGACAGGGTGCCATCAGATAAATTATGATGGCACATGTATTCTTAGTGATCGAAATACTGCCGCCCAAGAGACCAAATACCGGTGCCAATGTACCCCTCTGTAGTAGTGTACATAGTAGTGTTTGTTTATGGTGGATTTAGGTGGATTTGGAGATGGTTTCCACTAGTTTTTGGACATTTTTATATAAAAAATAAGTCAGTCAAACTAGCAAGGGAAGAAATACCATTTTTCTCGACTATTTGTCATAAATTCCAAATGAATCATGATCGAAGGGATTGACTAACTCAAATCAATGATGGCTAAGGATTATATGGACATATCCCGAAAACTTAGGGTCATATATATGTACAAACACTAAGGAACTGAGGGTATTTTATGTGTTTAATCCTACTTGTTAGCATAGACAATATATTTTAAAATTTATACATTGAAATTTCAAATTAAACACATGAAAAACCATATTTGAATATTAAAATACAAGAAATTTCCATAACAAAAGTATAATATTTGAATAACTAAATACAATATCCAGGTTAACTAGTACAATTTTATATTAAAATATATAATGTTTGTTCTACGGAATATAACTTACGGAAATACTACATTTATAAGACAAAGTTATAATATGATTAACGTGTGAATTAGAAAAATATCATATGATATATTTTTAGATTCATTTTGATATTTTTTTAGTAAGAATCATACTAGACGGTCTCACTATAAGGGACAAAGTACAGTGTTTAAAAATTATAGAAATTATCCCACGCCTCCTCCCATTTTAAGAAAATGTGTTTAAATCCTTTGTCTCTCTATAAAATTAGGTGAGATCATCTCAGCTAAGTCTTTGTATATTTTTAAAATATTAAATTTTCTTTTACTAGTTTGGCAAAGTCTTGGGAAAGATCATCATTCCATAGGCTTATGGAATAATGAGGTTTAATTAGAATAATAAAAGGTAAAAGGTCTTAGTTGTAGTATTAAAAATTTATTATGCAACGTTTAATATTTATAAAGTTTATAACTCTATTCATGCAACTCGAAAAATTTATCTTCATTTTTTCTAATTTGCACTTTAAATCTTGGTTTTTCCATAACATATGGAAAGATCACCTTTCAAGAGACGGACTCTACTAGTTTTAGATAATAAATTTTATAGTAATATAGAGCGAAAGGAGCATATAGTGCATAAAAAATCACAATTCATGAGAACATAAATATGGAAAGTGAAAACAAAATTTTATAATCAAACGTGAAAGATTGATGAGTTACTCGCAAGTCTTGAACTTTTGGCTGAGGCTTTTGAGACCCTTTGGTTGAGAAGCAACAACGTCAATTGCGGACCAAGAATCTCTAATTGTTCGGTAGCAATTCTCGCTCGCCTCCTGTCGTACGTTTATAAACAAAAAAAAAAAAATTCAGTCCAAATTAAAGTGACTTTCATTGTTCAAAATAAACTGTTAAATAGATATTAGTAAAAATCAATTAAGGGTAATTAATTACTTTGATGTCCTGGGTAACCTTGGAATAATAAGCATTTTGTGGAGTGATGTCATCAAAGTAAAGAATTGGAGCTGACGATGCTAACGCACCAACAGCAATATGTGGATACTTGAGTCTGAACCACGAAGCAAGCACTGCAAGCAGCAAAAGTATTAACGTGTAAGTTATCAGAATCCATGGAATTGCCAACTTATAACATTTATGAAAAATAATAATCGCAACTATAATAGTCAAAGTATTAACGTAATATTAGTTCAAACATAGTCAAACTCATGTCTGATAAACATTTAATAGGTTCTGTGTTAATGAATTTAGGTTATGCTTACTTCCTCCGTATGAGCCACCAAAGACGATAACCGGTGAATCTTGGGCTGATAGCCTTTTCTTCACATATAACAAAATTTCAGCATAATCAGCCAAAGCTTGAGCTGAGCTGAAATAGCCTCTGGTATCCTTGTCTCTCAACAATCTATCCATTGATCCAGCCGGATTTGATTTTCCATAGAACCGATGCTAGAATCAAGTAGAGAAAATCATCATTCTCACAGTACGTACTCTTAACATTTCACTTCCTTTTTTCTTTAAAGAAAATGGTGTAGTACCTCGATGTACACCAGGAGAGCTTTGAACCGGGGAGCATTATCGAGAAGAACACCGATATAGGGTATTTCATCGTCAAGTGGACCTTCATCGCCGAGGTATGCGAAGATTGGAGAGCTGGAATTGGCACTACCCCAGTACTTGGAGTTGATAACATAATATTGCTTGAATTTGGTGTAACTTTTGGGGTTAAAATTGAAGTGGTCTAGAGTTTGTTCATAAAAAATTGCATGAAAATCTTTTGACAAGGAATTTTCCGAAACAGTGTCAACAGGGTCTCGTTGTGTGATTCCGAGCTTTGGAATACTGTGTTTTGGTGTGACTGAAGATGAGAAGCATATGATCACCAGGGTAAAAAGAAGAGGGAGGCTTTGGTGAAGAATAGTCATGGCACAATGCTTTGTGCTCATTGGGCCAAAGACTCTCAGAAAACTCTTATTAATTGTTGGGGAAAAATGGAATTTCCCTCTTTGTGTGATCAAGATGAGTATCGAAAATAAAGAAAAATAGGACACCAAAAATTTGGTAA
>JAULKM010152453.1:0-17140 GCA_032355605.1 Rubia tinctorum | reverse complement strand
AAATTCGGAGAGAACGATTACTATCCACCTCTTGCTAATGGCCACAGGCTTTTCTTGCACGATATTAGGCGTGTAGCAGTACGATGTGCCGTTGCTATGGGTGAAGAAGGCGACGTTGTTGTAAGTTTCTGAGCACCTCATCTGTTTACATAGTGGATATCATCAACTATCGAAGTATTTCTAAAAATACAGTTTGCAACTCTATCCAAACTGGTTGAATGACTTCAATATTCATTTACTATGGTTTACATTGCTAAGGGTTTCCTGTAGTTAAATGTACTGACTTATTTTCTGAAGGATGATGCCAAGTAGAAATCTGAAGATCTCTTTGTTTTAGTTGCAGTATAAGATGTTTTCCATTAATTTTCAATTTTGCACCACTCGACAGTCTATCATTTGAAGTTTTCCGGTATGAAATTAGAAAATTAAGCAGAAGAAGTTAACCTGTGCCCTAATAATAGGTAAATATTTTTACCTTTGATGATAAAAGTAACTCTTAAAGAGTTGTATCATGGAGAAAGAGGAAGATATTGCATAAAATTCCTTCTTGTTTTAGGATTGAAATGACAATTTTACCTTTGATGGTACAAATGAAATAAGTCGTGTTGTTGAAATATATATCCCACATCGGTTTATTACAAAGATAATGACTTACATATAAGGTCTTGGGTCACCTCCACTTACTACCAGCTGGTTTTGAGATGGAAGCCCAAGATACCTTAAATTCATCCAAAATATCCGTCTTTTTTCCTTCCGTTCTTCCATTTCTTTTATAGGTAAATTTCGCATCTTCCTTTGATGGTGTTACCTCTACGAGGAAAGGGAAAAATTACCGTTCTGGCCAATTTGGTCATCTACTTGTGGTTTATTGACAGATTTGATAAATTTACCTGGCCATAAAAATAGTTTGTGCACTGGAGTTGCTGAACTGAAAGTAAGTGAAAATGATCAAATTTGGCAACAAATAGCTAATTAAGAATTAAATCGATCAAGTATCAAGCATAAGGCATCAAAATAATTTCCAAAACATAGGGGGCATCAAGTGAACGATTATCCAATGAAAACCTTTCTGTAAAGGGAAAATGAAGGGAACATATATAAATAAATTGAAGAAAATACAAAATAGAGTCACTCTCCAATTCAACATCAGAAAAAATAGCTGGAACTTGGTTAATAATTACCCGAAAAACAAAAGTTCGCAATTCGATCACATATTATAAAGATCCAAAATCGCATTGTATAAATATATCAGAAATAGTAACAGTTAAATAGATGCAGCGCAATATCTCAACAAAAGGTAACAAATTTGAGAGGAGTAAAAAACATGTTCAACGTGGATGATAGGAAAGGTTTCAGTTTTCCTTTTCCTCTTACTTTCTTCTCCCTTTAATTATTGTGCTTCAACCGAACTGATTGAAAACAAAGACTGTTTTTTTATGGGGACAAAAAAAGAGCAAGATCATATTAGAAATCTTCTAATTGTTAGAATGCTTCCTGACCCGAGATATGATTCGTAGAGCCAACTCCGGTAAAATTTTCGTTATTGTTGTTGCTATTGAGATATTCTAATAAAGTATTCAGTCGGTTGAACGTGAAGGGTCGTGTTTTTAGTGAATTTGTGTGGTTTTTTCCATGCACTCATCTTTCTGATTTGTTTCCGCTTTCATTTGATTCATTACATAGCAGGATCAAATCGAGACAGAGGCCAAGAACAGCAAATTCAGGACTTTGAAAGATAGATCTTTGTCAAACATTCTTTTCTTGCTGATTCTTGAAGAAGTTTGCCTGAAAATGATTGATTTGGACCAAGCTTTTCAGCAAGTTTGGGATTTTCGGAGGAAAGAAGACAATGACGGCGATTCCATGAGCGAAGATTCTAAGCCAAGTTCGGGGCTTGCTCCATTCTTGAGTTCACCGGAGAAAGATTATGAAGAAACCACTCAACAGATTGGAAAAGCTGAAGGCAACAATAAGAAAAGTGACAAGAAATCTACGAAGCGAAATCACGTCACAAAGAGAGAGGGGAAGGCAGAGCCTCCACTTCCAGACCATGATCCTGATCTCTTACTGTCTGATTTCAAGAAGTTCACTGATTCTCTCGTCGAGGAAATCAAGGTTGCGAGGAAGAAGATGTTTGCGCAGATGAAGAGACAGATCACGAGGATTGTGAACACGAAGCCTGCCCCGGGGCCTAAGAGGAGGAAGAAAGTTGTGCCTAAAACTGACACAAAAGCAGTGCATCAAGAATCTGGAAAGAAATCAAGAACTCAAACTCAAACTCAAACTAATAAGAGAAAGAGAAGCAATGCAAAACTACGAGAACCAAAGAAATGTTCTTCAACTCTTCCTAATGATCCCGGAACTAATACTGCATGTAATGCAGATCAGAAAGCAGAAAATTCATTGGCTGATGCAAGTGATCCACTCGAAGAATCGCGCCAGCCAAAGGTAAACCAGTTCAGTTCTTCTGCGCCACTATTGATATGTTGACACGTTCGCTTTTATGATATTCACACCGGCTTTTGAAACAGGACTCGTGTATAGGGACGAAAAGCGATTTTGACATGACAGGGCTCTTCAAGTGTGACGTTGGTTCGAAAGATGTGGAACTCTTGGAGACCCAGACATCAACCATTCTTCAGCATTGGTACAACTCAAACATTGCAGGGAAGGCTATTGTGCCTGAATGCTTCGATCCGAGAAGGAACATGATGAGCTATAACAACAATGGAGGAAGATTTGCATCATTTGGTTCTGGAGATGCTAAAACAGAACTCTATAGGCAGAATGTTCTTTGAATTTGAAAACAGAAATAGATGTAGCCTCTCTTTTTTGAAAAATGACATTCTTAAGCGCGCGCGCTCTCTCTCTCTGAAACGAAAACAAAAATAAAAAATTTCAAGGTCCTGGAAAATGTCCAGAATCATTTGATAGAAAACTTGGGGGTGATGTCCAATCGTTTGTAGGGAGTAGACTAGTTTTAGCAAATTTGGCCAAAGAGTGAGCTACATGGTTATTTTGTCTCAAAACCCAAAGTGGTCCTTTGCATAAGCCGTTTTCAAGTCGAAGTCGAACTATTTCTATGGTGTGCTCATATGGAGAAAATATTTCTTCATCCCATCTACCATGTTGAAAACTCTTGGTGCATCTCCCATCACTGCAGCATTTTCGATCCTCGAATCTTTCATTTATGTCACACGCCTTGCTCATATCGAGCTTCACACTCATATAGCCCTTTTGCCCCGAGGTTCTAGCTTTCATAGTATGGTGTAGTTCATGCGCGATCAATACATTATCCGTTATCAACCTTCCCATAATGAACACATCCTCTTAAACTGCTAGCCACCCCCTTCGATGCCAGTCTGTATGACACGTTGCACGGGCTAATAGGTCGGAATTGAGTAATCTGATCGGGTTTATTCAAATTTTGAGGGCCGAATCAACTTTTGACAAATGTCAAATTCAACCAAAAGTAAAGGGAGAAAAAAAACGAGGATGTATATAATTGAAGTTTTTAATTAACACTTGTCAAAAGTTGATTGGACTCTCACCTCTCCACGTACAAAACCTCCGCATATAAAATTTTCTGAGCAAAAATGTTCCCACATTTTAATTTAAGTTCATGATTTAGCATCAACCTTTTCAATTTGTTTAGTTTAGTGAACATATAACCCTTAGTTTTTCAATGCGATTTCCAACTACAGGGATATATATGCACTTTCGAAAATCATGGGGGTATATATGCACTTTTAAAATTTTATGGGGTATATGTGCACTATACAAAGAACTTAGGGACATGGATGATTTTACTTTTAATTAAAAAATGTAAACGTTTTCATTATATAAACAGAAATAATGAATGCAAAGTTTTGGGAAAGACTTTCTTTCCATAGATTTTCGGAAAGACAGAGTTTAGAATAATAGAAATGTAAAAAAAAAATTAGTTGTAGTGTTAAAAATTTATCATGCAACGTCCAATAGTTATAAGTTTATGACCCGTTAATATAACTAAAAATTTTATCTTCATTTTTTCTAATTTACTGTTTAAACTTTGATATTTTCATAATTTATGGAAAAACCGTATTTCATGACCAGACCAAAAAATGAATACATTTATCCCGAAGATGTAACAGTCCTTTACAAAATTCTCAAATCTATCTGTTTAGCCTCATTTTTCTTCTCCTCTGAGCTCACACTTTCTGACCATCAACAACTTCAAATCACCAAATTCAGTCACTAATCAGTAGGTGAGAGGTGTTCTTCCTCTGTGGCCAAATTCCCTTTGAACTAGATTTGGTCAACCCCAATTCCCCAATTAGATATTTCGCTTTTTTCTTTCTTAAGATTCAAGGTTCGCACCGGAGGGATGAATTCCCGATCTGGGTTATTTTTTTTGGACAAAGGGAAAAATGGTATTTTCACCAAAAACCGGCAGTAAATCGGTTGACTAAAAAGTCAACATGGTCCAAAGTTATCTTGGCACTTTCTAAGTTTGCATGATTATATTGACACTTTCAACCTCAAGAGTAAGAGTTATTTTAGTACTTTACTCTAAAATAATGAAATCTGCCAACAAGTTTAAATTGGGCTTAGTGCATCTCCCGTGTCATGTGAGGTGACTTTGAATGGTTCAAATATTATCTTTTTTAAGTTGGATGCATTACGTGATAGCTGATAAATATAATTATATATTAGATTCAACAACCTTTTAAAATACTTATAAATGGTCAAATGACTTCTTAAATTGCTTATAGCATGACAAATGGGTAATATTTGTCAATGAGTTTAAATCGGTGTCATATGTCATGACTTTGGCCAGTTACACTTTTATGATCGGTTACTTTTTTAGTCGGATTCATTTTGTAATAGTTGATAGGTATAATTATTTGGTGGAGTTCAAAGACCTTTCAATCTACTTAAAAATGGTCAACAAACTAGATATTTTGCTTATACTCGAATTAATATATATATATATATATATATATATATATATATATAATACGCTAATGAGATTAAATCAATTTTCGTGCATCTGACATGTCATATGCGGTGATTTATACTGGTGGAAAATTCTCGATTAAATGCATACAATCCATTTTAAAGGCATGCAATCCATTTTAAAGACATCCCTAATTAGGACTCAAGGGAGGTTCCGAATTTGGAACTCCCTCCCAAGTCACGCCTTCCATTTTAAAGCCAGTTTTTAATCGATTAAAGGCGTTTGATGAGCATCAATTAAAGGCGGTTCAATTGAACAACCGCCTTTAATGAGATGTCTTTGTTAAACTTTTGGCCCAAGTATATATAGCAGCTAGGATTTCTCCTCCCTTAGTTTTTTTTCCTAACTCTAAATTCCATCCGCCGTTGTTTTTGTTTTTTTCTCACAAACTAAAACCCAGATCCCCAACTTCCCTTAATTTTCTCTCTTTCTCACCCTCACGACAGTCTCCCTTCACGGCTCCATCGTCACTTCCTCACTCTTCCACCACTATCTCCCTCACGCCTCCACCGCCCCGCCTCCACCCTCACTCCTCCACCTTCTTTCCTCCACCACCATATCCCCTATGCCTCTGCCGCGACACCTGAAGCCCTCATACCACCGTCGCACAAACTGAAATCCTCACGTATGGAGAAGATTCGCTCCTCCGCGCCGCTCCACCATGAAGTCCACGAACCGCACAGCTCTGCTCCACTCCACCATGAAGCTCATAGAGCTCCGCTTCACTCCACCGGGAAAAACAACCATGCCTGAGAAGCCTCCACCGCACCGCTCCACAGATGAATCTGTATTTTTGAGTTTGAATCAGTATTTTGAGTGTTAATCTAAATTTAAGGAGTTTGTATCTATATTTTTTTAGCGTGGAATATGTATTTTGAGTGTAAAATTGTATTTCTTCAGTGTGAATATGTATTTTTGAATGTGAATCTAAATATATTTGCTACAGTTTTAGTGTGGATCTTTATTTTTTGCTTCAATGCTCCCGGAGACCTCAAGTTTCCGGCAACGTTTTTTTGAAACTGCAGAAATAGGTTCTGAATTCGGAACCTATTTCGTACCCCAATCAAAGGCGATATTCAAGTTCCTTCTCTGACCCGATATAACCACGTTTAATAAGTCTTTCTCCTCTAGTGTTTGGTTAAAGATACTTTTATGGTCAATCACGCTTTTGAGCTGTATTTATGACTCAATAATAAAAGATATAATTAATTTTTTGAAATAAATGGATCTTCTAAACTACTTGTAAATAGTCAGAGTTTTTTTTAAATAAACAAATTGCTTATATTTAATCAAACAAAAAAACAATATCAAGGAGTTTAAATTGGGCAGTGCATCTAGCGTGCCAAATGCGGTGACTTTAATCAAATAATCATACATTTTCAAATCAAATTCATCACTCGATAGTTGAAAAATATAATTCTTTATTAGATTTGTCAGCGATTTGGGTACGATGTAGAAGCAGAATAAACGCTTGTCTGAAATCATTTTTTCAATATCATAGCCATATATAAAATAATGCCGAATTAACTTGAAACTAAACTCGCCTCCCGTTTTTATTATGTGCATTTTCAAAATCTTTTATCTCATTTAGAATGATTGTGTTTTTTAAAAGAAGAAATGGGTGATTGGGTTACTGGTTGGATGAATTATTGATTCAATGCTCCTTCAATGCTAGTTTCATAGTTACAGGCTTTTTTACATTGTTATTTCTTCTTAAATCATCTTTGAGAAGTATTATATGATTTTACACATTTTTTTAATGATATGAAATAGTTGCAACTATAGTAACTTCTTTTGTAGGGCGTCATAGAGCCAAATAAAAATAATATTAAAAGGGCAAATTGTATAAATTATATTTAGGGTAAGAAATAGATAGTAAAGATGCATATTTAACTCATGTCCAGTGAAAGTACATCCATTTAAAAGAAAATGAAAAAAATGAATTAATGAAAATAGGCAATGTTTGTAAAACACTTATCAATGGTCGAATGACTTATTTTATGGCAATAGTCGTAACTTTGGTCAATAAGTGCATCTGGTGTGTCATGAGTCGTGACTTTGGTCAATTAGACTTTTATAATCAATTATTTTTAAAGTTGGATTCATTACGCAGTAGTCGATACATATAATTATTCGGTAGTGTTCAAGGACCTTTCTAGCTAATTAAAAATGGTCAAAAAACTACATGTAATGCTTATAGTCATACAAAAAGGTAAAAAATGCCAACGAGTTTAAACCATATTCAATGCATCTAACGTGTCATGTGCAGTGAATTAGGTCAATTTGTAAGTAAATCAATAATTATATAACATCGGAACATACATAAGTCAAATTGATTTCATGCCAAGAACACATTGTAATCATAGAGTAATACACAAATATGATAGATGAACAATATGCTTGTATTATCTCAGTAGAGAATTAGCTTGATAATCACGATCTGAGGTGAATTGACCACAAACTGCACACGTGTCCGGCCTTTATCGGTATTCACATAAATTGTCTTCTCGGGATCCTCTAAGGATTAACCGGTTACTAGATCGACGACTAGGTCTCAAGAGTTCTTTTTATTTCTCTCTTCTAATCTCAATAACCAGGACTATAATAAGGTTGGTATTGGGCTTTGCCTAATCATAGGCGAAACCCTGGTACCTTATATATCATCACTAGTGGGGGAAGGGCCATTAAAGGAGGTTATATCGGACCAGAGAAGACATTTTCAAAGTGCCTTCTCTGGTCTCGCCTTTGATTGTCGCCGATTAAAGGCGATTTCGAAAATTGCCTTAAAAACATCCATTAAAGGCGGTTATAATCCGCCTTTAAAAGGTCGGTATAACCTCTTTCAATAGCTTCCGAACTTGGAACCGGGCCAGTCTCCATCGGCTCTAATGTGCGTTCCAAGCTCGGAACGCCCATTAAAGGCGGCTCATAACCTTTCAATGTAGGGTGCAATGAATAATTTCTCATCCTTCCTTCCAAGATTTTTGCGAATGTAGCCGATTCTCTCTTGGTTTGTACAACCAATTTCTTGAGTCATCACCTGGCACATGTATCTGACCCATCCCTTCTTTTGATTATACATAAAATACATGTACCTTGAAATATATATATATTTTTTCACATTAGTTTTAAACAATTTGAAAGTAATAAATAGTAAAGGTGAACTAAATGTGTGTGTATGTGTATATATGACTTACAAGATGTATATGGATATTAGCATCTGATTTCATATGGTTGAAGCCAATTGTATAGCACTCGTACGATGTGAAGTGATTCTTTCGGGACTTGTGCTCTTAGAATCGATCGTCTAATCTTATCTGGTGTTGTTTGTACCGAGTTGGGTGTTCTATTGACCAATTTTGGTGTTGTTGGGACTTATTTAGGTGTTGTTGGTCGTGTGACTTTGAAATGCCAATCCTTTATAGGACTGGCACAAATTTGTTGACGCGGACACAAAAGAAACATTCCACATGTGAGACTAACATTTTTGTATTCGCCGTTTGGAAATGGCAACGGGGCACCCTTCACCAATGCCTTCTCCAACGAAACTCTAGACAAACCTTCTCCAATTGGTACGGTGTGACGATGCCTCATTTATTCATGCAAAACTCCATCGGCTACGTGGAATGGTCTACCATCTATCTCCTGATCAATGTATAACTCACACATATGTGAATCTTACATCGCAACAATTACATTTGTCAACCACGTCACAAAATTGGTATGAAATATTTAATGAAATTAAATGTGTACCTTTTTATCCGTTGCGAGTTTAGCCTTGTCAAGGTTGCCGGCCTCGTCATTTAGAATTTTGAATGATTGCTTGCCAATTTACCTCTACATCTTTTGGGGAATGGTGTGATCCTCTCGATGGCGGTGTCCAAATCATCTAAGTTTTCTGGAATAGCGAGGCCCGTGTGTTGGATCAACTTCCGAACGAGAAAGTCTTATTGCTCAATTCGTTTATCTTTTTGAAGGGCTTGTTTTTGCAATGCGTGGATCCGCGATGGTTTTGCACGACCATAGTACCGATTAATCCTTAATGCATCTCATTGGGCCATGAATGCTCCCACTCCCCTAACATGCCCCGAGTGGTCGAGTTTTCTTGTAGTCTCAATAAGGATGTCGCGCTTAAATGTGGGTATGAATTTTCCCTCCAATACATTATTCTTTAATTTTTCCTAAACATCAAATAGAAGGAATTGGTTAGCACATGAGAACAGGAAAATAATTCAATGAAGCAAAAAAGAAAGAAATTGAAGTATTACCACTCGTTCCGCGATTTCTTTATCATCCTCATTCTCGTACACACCCTTCTTATTTTGTCAACCTTGGAGGAATAAATCACAGTTATCGATGTCATCCACATCCTTTGGTCGCACTGTAGCCCTTGCCTCTTCTTCGGTTATCCCGTCCTCGATTGCAATTTGAACATTTTTTTCAAGATGTTCTTCCACTAATTTCATTGTCGCCAATCTATAACCCCCCGACTTAATCAATGTGGGACTAGATTCAAACCAACTATGCACTGTTTTTCTTTTCGCGTACCCTATCTAAATAGTGTATAAATTGACTTTATTTTACTAACATTTAAATCATTCTCCAATGCCCTTCTATTGTGAATCTCCCAACTCTCCAGTTGAATGTGTGTTTATGTTTGTTATCCACCCCGCTGATCACCTTTTTCCGAAGAAAAAATGTAGTCCATGGACAAAGTATATTTGTGCTCTCGCCAACTCTTGCACATCATAGTTGTTTCTTTCTTTCTTAGATATTCCATATCTGGGCAATCGATTTCAAAGGCTCTCTATGAGGATTTAGAATGACGGTAGTTAGAATACGGGGAAATTTATTATGTACAGCAAGAGAAGCGGAGATTAGGTGAAAAAGAACACAATGACCATTAAGGGTACCTTGCACTCCATCCATAGTGTCTGCTTATAGTCTTTTGGAACCTAATGCCAACTATCAAATTTTATGTCCACCCTTGTTCTTCCTATCTCCGCAACCCAACTAGACCACTTTGTACGTTCTTTGGACAAACACTTGGCCGACTTGTTGAAAACCATCGTAGTTAACTCTCTCCTATCCATCCTACGTTCTAGTGTTCTACAATGAGTTTTGGTTATTCCTCTCTCTTCGGATACATCATTGTCATCACCTCTAAATCATAATATCGTGCGTTGGGTATTTCGTGAGCGTGACACATTATCACGAGTCCTTTTCTTAGACATTAGTAAACCTACATTCACAAATTCCTCAACAATTTATGAAACTAACTTCATGAGACATAGTTAGTGAAGAAAATTGTGGACACGTTATCCTTAAATTTTTCACTAAGTCAACAAACAACCTCCTCTAGATAAAATACAAAATATCAAAACCCCGGGTACTACCTAGATCACATTCATTAGGTATTCACTTAACATAGAATATTAAACCATCAATATAAAAATTAGTCCAATAAAAAAAAACTCAACCATTGAAGAAACCATCTCCTTTTCAAGAAATCTAGGGTTTACGACCACCAACCTTTACCTCAAACAAGTGAGAGCTTCATTTTTCTCAAAGATCGCCAACCTACAAGTAGAATAGTAAATGAGCTTCTCCCCCCTTGAAAATTGAGAAAAGGAAGTGAATTTACCTAGATGAAGAGGAAAGAATGTGTACTAATCATGAACAAATACCTTTGAGGATGAAGAGAAATGGAGATGAAAGAAATGGAGTATAAGGATGGACAGGTTTTGGTGTGGGATAAATAGTGGGAAACTAGCGGGTTTTGCTCAGGGTATTTAATACCCTTTGAAAAATTGCCTTTAATGCCTTTCTTATTTTTCCTGATTGACAGGACTTTTAAACTCGAAAGATGATTGGCCCTTCATATATGAAGGGCCAAACATGTTCCAAAATCAAAACCTATTTTAGTATAAAGAAACACCCCAAATCAGACCATAGGCATTCAACAACAGAACACCCAAAACCACCTCTCCTTAAACCCCAACCCTTAAATTTCTCAACAATTCTCAAATCCCATAACAATGTTGAGACCTAGGCAAACAAATAAAAGTACCGGGGGGTGGGTGACCTTAGCCATCAACCGATCACTGAGATTGACCCGTTGGAACAATTTTTCAATAGCAAGGCGGAAAAGAGTTATGTTGAAATTTTGAAGCGTAAAGTGATAAATTCCAAGGTTATTCATGCATCATCAATATTCAGCTAAGAGTTATGACATTGGTGTTCTTACGGAGGAGCAACACCTCATTTATGAATGGGTATGCTTGAATGTGTTCCCCACGGGTGGGCATACATGCGAGCCGACCATCCAATTTGATGCTCTTCTACTATGTGATGGAGGGGGTAAAGATAAACCCCAGGTTCACCATCCTTGTGAGCATGCTCAAGGTCACGAACATGAAGAAAAAGGGTCCACCATATGGTGGATTGATTGCGGCAATAATGAAAAAAACCAGCGTCGTGTCCCAAGATCGTTCTCTCCGATTGGAGTACTATGATGAGGCATGGTTCCAACACAAGCAGTTGTAGCTTATATTTGACGGTAAATTGGAGCAATGCTTGATTCTGGGTCAAGCCGAAAAGATTGCAAAAAAGGGCTAGGGAAGAGGATCTTGATCGAGCCGAGGGAGCGTCTTCTAATAAGTGTACAAATGTAGTTTATAAATATTTTTAATATTTATTTTTGATATATGAAGAATGTGGTTGCAATATGCTTGTGTTGACAAGTTTGCAGAGCAGTTGGAAGAGTCGAATTGGCCGTTATTTCAATTTCATTCGGGGCGACATAGAGCGAACCCACGAGATGTTGGCTAGAGTAGAGGCGCATCAACAATATTTCATGGAATCACAGGGAATCCATCTAGTACTGAGTGGGGATGAAGAGGCACCTAACCTAGAATCAATTTTTTTAGAGAGCGAGGAAGAGGCGGAGGATGGTGCGAACCAAGAGGGAGCCAATCTCGATGAGAACGTTGATTGCATGTTCTAGGGTCTTAGTTAGGAATTCTGATTAACATTTATAACTATGATGTGTTGTTTCCAAAACTTAGTATCATGAATGTTTTCATTTTCTTTGTTGGAATTTTATAATATTTACAGTTTAGTAAGTCATGAATTGTTGTTTATTTCTTGTGTTTTCAAAGATTTTGTTCATGTACCAAATGCAAGATGTTAGTATATTTCATGTATTTTAAGTATTGAACTTTAATTTATTTGGAAAAGTCATGAATATTTTTAAAATACCATTGGAGCTGACTTATTTCCAAGTTCAGAACCTGATCCGTTGTTTTAAAAAAAATGAAATGGAACCATGTCCGAGTCCGGAAGCCTAATCGTCCCCATTTGAAAGGTTGCACCGATTAATTTTCTAAGCTCGTCCTTCATATTCGGGCTTGCGTAGAAAATGTTTGAAGGTGCATTTTACCAGAATTCATTCTGTTCTGAGTTCGGAAGTCTAATTAGCCGCCATTACTGAATGGCTGAATTACCCATTCTGAACTTGGAAAATGGAATTTGGACCAGGGGCCGAATAGGCTTCCGGACTCGGAAAAGACCCTGTATTAAATTTTTTTAAAGGCCCCAAATCGACTAAAACCCTCATTCTTCCAAACATCGAAACAGTCCAAACCCTTCCAACCTTGGAGATACAATCCGTTTCAATCACTCTCATACGTAGTAGAAGGTGTTTTCAAATGGAAAGAGGAGGTTCTTCTCACATCCCCCATTCTAGATCCACCGAAAACAACCCCAATCCCGGGTATGATAACGTGAAATTTGTTTCTATCCCTGCACAAAATCGGTTTGAAGTTTTACGTTCCAAAGGGAAGTTGCTAGATTGTTATGTGGTTGGTTATAATAAGGAAATGCAATTAGGATTAGCTGAGCCCTTAGAAAAGTTTAGGGACCAATATTTGGGAAAATTATTCTCTTGCAACGAATCAGCCTATTTTGATCTAACATGTTAATTCTATAGTAACTTGCACGAGGTTGCGAATGAGGCTTTCTCTACCAGAGTTGGGGGATTTGACATAGTAACTGACTAATGGAGTTTGAGTGAAACCCTAGAATGCCCGTATAGGAGCCCGTGGAGCGTTTACCCATATGACTTAGAGGGTCCGTTGGATGATTGGTATCGTTTGGAAAAATGGTCCCTACTTGTTGATTACCTATACGTAGACCCTATACAATGTAGTGTGTGGTATTTCAAGCGGAAAACAGCCGATTTGGGTAAGCCGAAGACCTTTTACCTTCCACTTTTGACAATCGATCAGTGTATAGTCTATGAGATTGTTGTTAGGTGTTTAGTACCGACATCCAGCCACATCACTGAGCCCAACTATGCCACGTTGATGATGTTCTGCTTCATAATGGAGGGTAGGAAGATCAACCCCGGGGCAACGATATTTAGGACTTCGACGAGGGTGGTGAGGAGCTTCCCATACGAGAGTTTGATCACCCTCATATTAAGGAAGTTCTAAGGGTTGGAAATTGCCGGTGAAGAGAAGCCCCTGAAGTATTTTGACAAAATGTACTTCAAAAATAAGAAGTGGATTTTGGTAGATAATAAATGGTGTTATAAGATCCAAGACGGTGGAAAGGCGAGAAAAAGGCTTAGAGTTGATGAAAGTCAGTGAAACTCATTTTTTATTTTCTAATATGGATCACCCTCATATAAATTTATATATGTTTAACTATTGTAGATTCAGAGAAGGCCTATTTCAAAGGTGTTAGAAATTGCTATAAGTGGGTTCGCAAGGGGTTCACTGCGATGAAGGCGAGGATTTTGAAGATGGAGAAAAGACAAAGAGCCTACGAACGCCATCTCGCGTCATCAGACCAACCGCGTCTTGATCGATCCACATTAACAGGCGATCTTGAGGATGACCTTGAGTCACAGATTCCATAGATGTTACTTTCTCTAATGATGTCTCATTATTGAAATGTTGTTTATATCTAGGATTTTCATTGCTTTATTGTTTTATTTTTGGGATGGTTTCTTATGTCTTATTATCACGTTTGAACTATGGATTCATATTCTCATTATCACGTTGGATGCCATTTTCTATTCAAAACTTATTGTGTTCTACTTATTGAACATTAGTAGCTTAAAAACCAAAATTAGCTAAAGCAAAATTGTAGTAGTTCAATTTTAGAACACAACCAATTATAATCATTCATACTACTTCTTATGTTTTCTTTTTTTTTGACACCTTCTTGGCCCTCCGTCTGTTACGTGTCACCTTTCCACGGACGTCAACACAAATTCCCTCAACAAGATCGCTACGTCTGACGAAACTATTCAAACTAAGATCGTCCTCCTCAAGAAAGATAGCATCATCGATCCCAATGCAGGTTGATTTTGACCGAAACCAACAATTTCTTCGACATCATATTCTTCGAGGAATGCGTGTTTCCCTTCCACAACAATCCTTCACTTAGGAACAGAGGGTTCCTTCACATAGAAAACCTGGTGCACTTGGGATGCCAAGATGAAAGGATCTTCCCGCCAACCCATCCAACACCTATTCATAAGGGTAAAACCAAAATCTTCAGTCCGCTGTCCATTGTTGAAATCCACCCACTGACATTTGAAAATAGCTACTCGCATAGTGACATAATTGAGCTCCCATATATTTTAAATTGTGCAGAGTAACACTGGTGAGCGTATATTTGATTATTATCATTCCCATTACGTACATGCAATGCTTCAGAAACGAGAGACACTCCACTGTTCTGAGACCACCCTTATTATCCACTGATTTTGTGGCAAACATAAAACTATTGACATCGTATCCTTCATAAGAGAGTACAGTACCAAGTGGTCTATGAGCCAACCATTTTACTGTCATAGGATGATCTCCCTCAGATACGTGTTCACGCTACCATGATGAAAAAGTCCCACTGTGTAATTGCAAAACTCGTGCCTCATTGAAATTAGGGTTCACGACTCTAATGGCATCCATGTGAATCTCTATATGAGGGACAACATCTTCATGATTGCGAAGAACATAAAGATTAGGAGTACTTAAATCTTCCGCGCTAAGGTTGAAACGTTCCCCCTGGCTAACCCCATGACCTTCCAACCGTCCCTTGTGTCTATGAGTTGGAACCCCAACAGAATCGACATCCTCAATGTAATCGGTAAAAAACTCGATGACCTTCTATGCCGTATACCTTTGTACGATACTTGCATTAGGCCTGTACCGATTCTTCACAAAATGCTTGAATATTTTCATGTACCACTCGAAATGGTATATCCACCTTAGGAAGACTGGACCACAAACCTTTATTTCATGCAAAAGATGGACACACTGGCAGACCATAATGTCAAATAATGATGGTGGAAAATACATTTCTATCTGGCATAAAACTTCCACAATCATTGACTGCAAATGGTCCAACTTTAAAACACTAATATTTTTGCTGCAAATGGACTTGAAAATAAATAAAGCTTCGTAATGCACAATCTTACATGGGATGGCAATGGTGATCAAATTGTGATGGCATTCAATTCCTGCATCACATTGTGACAATCATCAGATTTCAACCCAACCAACGTCAACTCCTCAACTGACACATAAGTACTTATGTTGGAAGAATACATGACTTGGACCTTGACACTGCTAACGGTTTCATAGAAAGATTTTTTCCCGATTAAGACATAGAATAGCAAGTGGGGGGGGGGTGGAAGTAACAATTTTCACCGAAACTCACTGGGCTTGAATTCTACTTAACGCCCATCTCAACTAAATTTAACTGAACTTTAAGACTGTCCTTTGTTTTCCTAGGGGTATTCAACAATGTCCCGATAAAATAATCACACACATTCTTCTCAATGTGCATAACATCAAGACAACGTCTAACATCCAAATGCTCCCAATAAGGCAGTCTGAAAAAAATGGAGCATTTCTTCCAACTTCCATCCACGGGCACTTTACGTTTCTTCTTCCCAAAGTCATTGGGCAAATTCTTCACAGTTTCAAATATTTGAGTGCCTGTTTGTGCAACCAGTTATTTTCTAGCCTCTACTAACCCACTGAACTATTTTTCTCCAATCGCCATGGATGGTTCACCGGAAGAAAGCGACAATGACCTTGATATACAATTTTACAACCATGCTTCAATTGGTAGTAATCGTAATCCTTCTCACACACGGGACAAGCAAAGTGGTCTTTCACTGATTAGCTATACAAATTATCGTATGCAGGAAAATCATTAATAGTACAAAATAACATCATTTTCACGTAAAGTATTCTTCAACACTCTTGTCATATGTGCGGACACCATCCTTAAATAAAGAAAAAAATCCTCAACAAGAGGAGTATGATACATATCAATGTCATTACCCGGTTGCTTAGGACCAGAAATTATCACAAATAACAACGCATACTTACGTTCAAGCACGACAGCAGATTGTAGATAACCAACATAACAGGCCAAGAACTATGTGTACTACTCATGTTACCAAATGGATTCATTCCATTGGTACATTACTCGAACCTTCCGTTCGAAACTCGGGTAAAGAGCATCAATGTTTTTTCCATCGCTCACCATCTGACATATGTCTAATCACATCATCCATTGGTCGATCCCTTTCCACATGCCATTATATTAATTTTGTGTCTTCCTTACACGCAAATAATTTCTTCAACCGGGGAAAGATTGGGAGCACCACATAACTTTTGCCGGCTTTTTTCCCTATGCTTTAGTTACCACTTCCGCACCCACCACAATTGCACCCCTCTTCAATTTGTACCGAAACTCACCACATACCCGACATGTTTCTAGATTTTCATCTTCTTCCCCTCGGTACAATATACAATCATTCGGGCAGGCATGTATTTTTTCAATTCTAATCCCATCGGGCACAGTAATTTTTTCATGGCATACAACCTATCCGGCATCATGTTGCCTTCGAGGAGCAATTCTCTAAGCAATTCTATATTTTCGGTCATCGATTTATCGGTCCACCCAAATTTGGCATTCAAATTCATTGTCCTTAAAGTCACAGTAAGTACCGAATGTTTTTGAACAATCGTACAATGGTGTCTCTTTGTCATCAAGTAATGCTTGTAATGCCTCGGGTTTACCGTTGAACTCTCTTGCAATATCCTCCACCATTTC
>JAULKM010152443.1:0-17140 GCA_032355605.1 Rubia tinctorum | reverse complement strand
TCCCTCTTCTCTGTGGACGACCCCGACTTGCCAAACTATCTACTTAGTTGTATTTAGTGAGTAAATTGGGCTTAAAATAGTATCTTTGAGAGGTACGGCGACGACCTCCCAAATTTTGGTTATTGTTCAATTCGTTGTAACAAGTAGTTTCTAAATATCAACTTTTTATTTGTCGTTACTATACGTAGGTAAACATATTAATTGTCAAACATTTTCCTTAAACAATTTGCTAATTATTATAGTGCAATTTCAAAATGGACAGAGGGATTCTAGTTTGGTGAACAAGCATGCTGTGATCAGAGCTTTCCGACAGCTCACCAGCGGTCCACCAAAGTCAACTGCCTTCCGGCCTTGTCAATGGTCGCCCACCGGGTCAATGAGGGTCAAGGCTATCAATGGGGCCAATGATGGCATTAGGCGGTGAACGATTCCTTCCCAACTTGGCCCTTTCGAAAAATATGGCCTAAAGCACATCTAGTGTATTTTCTTCTCTTGTTCATTCCTAAAATCATTCCCCACCTAATGTGTTGTCTAGTCGCTCAATAAATATTCATCATAGTCGATTGTAGCCACGTCAGCCTCGTGGTGATTGTGATGAAGAGTGGATTGGAAGCATTTGGTTTGACTTTGTCATTAGTGGTGTTAGATTCTGGCAAGAGTCAAAATAGGTCATCCTGTGATCGGGAGTATGTGGTCTGACTCAATGAAAAATGATAGGTCTTTTTGTAGTAGTACGTAGTTGTCCAATAGAGTTTCTGGCACACAACGGAGTTCCCACTGGCCGTAGTACCACATCTGTAGCAAATTCAAAGAATAATACTCTTAAGACGACACATGCTTCTAGGCTAGAGTAGATTTGTGTTGTGGCATGAAATCCCTGCATGACGTTAGGGTTTAGGTTAACTCTTTAGTTTGTTTTTATGTTTTTATTTCTAGGTGTGAAGTTGGTACTCTCGCGACTCTGGTGCGACAACCTCCCAAAGGGTTCTCAAAAGCAGAATTATGGTGTTGTGAAAACTCAATGAGGAAAACTCTGGCCAACACTGAATAACATGGAGGCATTCAGCATCGGACTGCTCCAAACCAAAACATTCATGTTCTCGACTCCTTCAACAAACACCTTTTGCCATAGATGGGAGAAATCCAACAACCTCTCAAAACTATAAAGTTGAAGCACCCCGGTGAAGATGAAGATTGAAGGCGCGCTCGAGTTGCAAAGATTGTCAATATGGCACATGAACCTAATGATAGGTCCATTTGTAGGAGACTCACCCCATAGTGTGTGAGCCAAAAGAGTGTAAAAATTTTAACAGATTAATTACAATAGTTAGATAGGGGTTGTGTGACCTAAATCTGGTACAATTATGTAATGATCTTGCAGTTAATGAGAATGAGAAACACTCTTTGTTTTCAAAAACATCAAACTAAGAGACATGGGTGAACTGCTTAAAATGAGAAGAGTCATATAGCAAATAGAGCAAATGGGAAGTTAAAAACTTAAAACTTCAAGCTAAGTGACAAGGATGAACTGCTTAAAACGAGAAAAGTTTCCAATGACTTCCCTTATAATTCTAATGATGGAACATGTGCTATATTGTCCAGCAAAAGAGCATCACTGCCAAAAGGCAATATCTTAGTTCCCTTTGGGTGTTGCTATTTACACTCCCACCCTAGTGAAAATAGGAGTGTAAACAATCTCGCAGTAATAAAAAGTAGTAAAGTTTTTTCATTTTTATATACACTAACTAATAAATAAAGTTGACATAAACTTACACACCTATTAAATAGAGGTGTAAATAGAACCACCCTTCCCTTTTCGTGGAGAATACTAAGATGTTCACAGGAATCCACGAAGAAGCTAGGTTTAGACTTTTAGTATAGGTGTAGGCTAGAGCACGAACCCGATCAAATCCAATGAGACACTATTAAAGACTGGACCTGGTCTGCCGTGAAATTCCTGGTAAGTCCCTCGGGGTGAGTATCATGACGTTTTATTTTCACCCTTTGCCTCTCTCTCTTCAGCTTCACCTTTCCCGAGGTCGAGGTCGAGTTCTCCATCCCTCCTCCATCTTCATGGTTTCCTCCTTCCAGCATCCCTCTTCTGAGTTTTTTCCTTTAACTTTAATTAGTTGGTGTGAATGCCTTTTTTGGGGAGTTGAACGGGATAAAATGGTGCTATATTACGATCGGTCAGGATGTTTATAATGAACTCCTCTGGGTTTAATGTTGATATGTACGTGAACGGCTATGAAATTGTGTTTGGGATCCGGGCCCCGGTAGATGTTAGATTTATTGTTTGTAATTAGCCGATCATTGGTTGTGACAAACGGAATTTCCGTCATGTGTTGATGTAATAAGGTGGCACCAGAGAGTTTTCCTGTGAAGCGGGAGGCTTATCACCCAATTTGAAGCAACATGTCTTCTTATTGCTTGCATTTGGTCACCTCCACATACCACTAACTGTGTTTTGTGGCTGTTGCAGCAGAATGTGTTGAGGTCCTTAGTGATGGTCTCTGAAGCGATTGTTTCTCCTTCTTTTGTTTGGGAAGTAGTGTTGGGTATTCATTACATTCACAAGGCAACTACCTTTGTCGAGCAGGGTTCATTGTAGGTGTATTTATGTCTGCAATTGTCATCCACCGTTAAATATGAAAAATGTTGCCCTGTTGTGGTTATTGAAACCGCAGAGATCACAAAACAAATCAAGGAATACGTAGAGAGAGATGTAGCCTAGGGGATCACTTGTTAAAGTGTGTCTACTTGAATTGCAATAGCTATTGGTGTTCGAAAACTGATATTGGGTTATTAGTTCCTTTCATATTCCTACAGAGGGAATGAAACGGAACGATACAAATGGGATGAAAATGGCTTGTCCTATGATCCTAGCCTGTAGAACCAGGACTACTAGTTGATTCACTGGTTACCAAGTCAGAACGTTCCATTTTCAACAATTGTCATTTACGAATTTGAAATCTAACAGAACGATTGAGAAAGGAGGTAAACATCTAACAGAATGATTCATGATTCATGGCATAAAATCTAACAATTGTCATGGCATAATTTGTAAATCAATTATTCATTGCATGTTGGTTCTGCAGAGCAGCTGGATCCCTATCTGTTGGAGGACTTTTTCTTCGAGAAAAATCATATTCAGAACTTGAATGTAAATATATATGGTAGAAAAACGTGGGACTAAGAATGATTAATGGGTTTTTTATTGCTGGGCATGTAGCGAACCTTTTGGCCATGTGAAAATTTTCTTGCATGAGTGGTGTTGTTCGGTTTTCCCTTATGAACTCTTGCTTTAATGAATGCATCAATGTAGAAGCAGTAGTTTTTGGAAACAATGCACAAAAGGATGTCTTTTTTCTTCAAGTGTTTCTAGAAAAATCATTCTGGATTCGACATTTCTGTCTCAAATGTAATTGGGCCAGACACGATGCAGGCCGGTAGCTCGATTTGGGCTTAATTGTTGTAGTAGCAAACTGGTTGTTTTTCTTATTGTGTGTGTTTTGCCCCTAACATTTGATAGACCTCACCCATTATCTTTTCTTGTCCTAAGTCATTAAGTAATACGGTACGAGATATAGAGCATTTATAGTGGTAGCTACTTAACCCCACTTTTGTTAATAAGGAGTACATCTAATTTAAGAATGGGTGGAGTTTTAAGAACCACTCCTTAATAAGGAATTGCTCTTTAGTTAAGGAGTTGATACCACTTTATTTGTGAAAGACCTACCAATCAATGATGGACTCTTGGCATTGCTTGTTTTGTATTTTTAATTTGATTGAATTATAATCAAAGTTTAATTTTGAGTATGTATATTTTCATAAATGAGAATATCTTTAAAAAAATTGAATATTTTTTAATGTTATTTATGTATTTAATAATATTTTATATCACGTAAACTATAATATTGAAATGTAGGAGATAAAAGTCCATCGATGCAAGCCACGGAAGAGTTAATTCAAAACTTTCAAATTTCAATCCATCGACGCTCGAAAATTTGGGATCGGGATATCATCATCAATTTAGAGCGGATATCATTGAATATATTTCCAAGCATTTTGGAAATAAGGGTCAAAAGTATTTTTTTAAAGAAAATATTATAATATTGATTTTATATTTGATAAATTTGAATCTTATTAATTTTTTATAAAATATTATTGTGGATAAATGAATAAACATGTTTGTGTTGTATTTATATAGTCACTACAATATAATTTGTGATTTGCATGTTATTGATATTTTATAAAATATAAATAAAATTTTATTTTATTTATATTATAGATGGTGATGTGGCACTAAAGAAGTAATTCTCAAATATCAATCCATTCTTGGTAGTTGGGTCTTACCTAATTTATGTCAAAATTGATGATGTGGAAGTTAAGAAGTGCTTCTTAAATTAATTACCATTGTGAATGCTCTTAACTTAGCATCTTGTAATGGTGGAGTGGACCGGTACTCCTCGCCCACACTGTTGCATGTCCATAGTTCATTTCCATGGCTCTGCCATATATTTTGTGTAGCCTTCGAAAGACTGTAGTTTTGTTATTATATTTTCCAATATAATTTTGAAAATGTACTTGTATCCTAATAATCCGTTTGATAAGGCAACCACACTGAGAAGATCTATGTGAGTGTGTTGAATATGTCGACAAATTAAATTGTGCAGATTATTACGTATGTGTAGTAGTTTGCCATTTTCCAATATAAAATTTTAAGATGTATTTGTATCCTAACAACGTGTTTGATAAGAAAACCACATTTATAAAATTCAAGTGCACGTGACAATGTGGCTAAATTAAATTGTGCAAATTATAACTTAATGCGCAGTAGTTTACATTTCTAATTGCACCACGTGAATATGAAATTACCTAGTATCATTGTTGTGTTTTAGGGTGAACAATTTTATAAGAATAAAATATGTCCCTTAAATTATTATAGTCTAATTAAGTACTTCACACGATGGAATGTTGAAGGAAGAAATGAAATTTGGTGCATGAAAAGGGTTTCGCAAGGCCCTCTAAAATTTGGGTGATCATTTGGGAAGTTATGGTGTGGATTAATTACGAGACCTAATTTGTAATTTCATAAGGATATTCCTTAAAAGGGAATAAGATGAAGGAACCTTTCTTGATAAAGGAATGTCGACCGGTTGCTGAAGGTAGAATTCTGTGTGGCTAATGAGATGAACAATGACCAGTGCATCTATGGTGGTAAGGTCTGGGCAGAATTGGCCCAATGCCTAGGTTTTCAGCCCTGCTTGCCCAAGAAGGCAACGCAAGAGGAAGGAGGATGTGCTGATGGGACAACCAACGTCCCATCAGTTACCAAAATGTATATAGCGAGAGACTATGCAGAGGGAAGGTAATATTTGCTATCAGATCACTATTCACCTAGATGCGCTTCTACATGGCAATAAGGGTTGACCGAAGCGTCAAAGAAGGCACGACTTTGCGTCGTCCTTCCTGACCTCGGTCTACTTGTCTTGTAGGTAAAGGTGCGTATTGGACTAGTGTGGATCAATTGCAAGCATACTACAAATTCTTACATTAACATTGGCATAATCTGTAGGGATCACATAATCTGTTAGCATCCATACAACTTGGAGAAAATGAAGGCACGAATACCGGGAAACCTGTTCAACTAGGTGGTAATGGAATACGAGACACATGAGGATGAGTGTACCCGCTGACACTGATGGGGCAGAGACACCAGCTTCACACGGCACCGGAGGTTATGAACAACTTAAAGGTCTTCCAAATGATCGTGGCATTTCAAAAGGAGATGATAAGGAGGTTGTTGGAAATGGAGGACATGCGAAACAGTAAGGCGAAGCGAAGAGGACACGATCTGCAGCTGATTGTTCCTTTCCCAGAGCAAGAGGGGGACAGTGAATCACCTAGTCGAGGGAAGAGGGTGTAGCGGACAACTCAGAGTAGAGCAAGGAATGAGAAAAGCACAGCTACCTTTATAAGAAATGAACAAGCCGGAGGAGGAAAGACTGTAACAGGCCGTAAATTGAGAGAAGATTATGTACCACTCCAAAGGGGTAAAGAGCAGGTCGAGAGCAAGACCTCTCCAAGAGGGAAGGAAGAAGGCTCGAGTAAGGAAAGTAGGGGCTCGCCATTCACCGGGCAGATATAACTATTCACGGCTGATTCAAAGCTAAAAATACCGAAGAACCAGGGGCAGCACAACCGGAGGATTACTTGCACACGTTTTGCACCAATATGACCACCGTCGCGATACCTCAAGCAATACGGTGCAAAGCGTTTGCAACCACCCTGACAGCAATGGCCATGGTGTGGTTCAAAAACTTGGAAGATGGGACAATTAACAGCTTCAGTCAGCTAGAGCAGAAGTTCCAAATTCGCTTCATGCAGAGGAAGAAATTTCAGAAGACAAGGTTTGAGCTGCTGGCTATCAGGAAGAAGCCAACAGAGACACTATTGGCATCTTGGGAGCAATCCAATGACGAGGAAAATCAAGTGGAGGAGAGGAGCATCCAGTTCCTCATTGACACATTTATAAACAGTTTGAGGCACAAGTTGTTGTTGAGGGACTACACTCTAGATCCACCGACGATGATGGATGAATTGATGAGGAGAGTCGGAAACTTTAACAGGGCAGATCTAGCCGATAAGAGAATGAAGGAAACACAGGGCGGTCACAGCCAGTGGAAGGCCGACAGGAAAGCTCGGAGGGAAAGTCGAGAAAAGCTGGGACAGCCGGGACAGGCACCCAACAGATGCAAAATAGGTTTAACACCCCTCTAATCAAAACACCCAAAGAGATCTCCATTCTGTGCGCAGGCAAAGACATACTGGATGTGTCATCGAGGATGAAGAATGAGCCCATCAAGAGAAATAAGTCTCATTTCTGTGATTACAAGGATGACCATGGTCATGTCATGAATGACTGCATAAACATGAATCATAATATAGAAGATGTTGTGCAGAGTGGAGAGTTGGCGCACTTGGAAAAAAATGGAAAGGCCCACAACAAGGCCAACTATCAAAGCCAAAATAAGTATGGAAGATCTGGCAGACAACAGGATGGTTGGGTCAAAACAAAGATCTCTGAGAAAGAGCATAAACGAGACAAAGAAAAAGAGGTGGCCAGGGCTAAGTAAGGTGAGGAGCGTGGTAAGAGGCAGAGAGAAGACAGGCATAGTGAGGATGACAGAGCAGCCAAGGTGACAGACATATACGCCATCATAAGCAAAAGTGCAGGAGGAAGGAATGAGTCTCAGGGGAAGGCACACTACTGATATACATCGCAGCCAACACCGAAAGAGAAGAAGCTAGGGGAAAACAAAACGATAACATTTGACGTGAGCGATCCGATACCAGATTAGCTAGCTGGCGGAGACGCATTGGTGGTAATAGTCGGAGTGATGGATAAAGGATTCACCAGGCATAGTGGTCAGTGGAAGTTCTTCGGAAATCATGTATAGGCACTGCTTTGAGAAGATGGA
The DNA here is from genome assembly GCA_032355605.1 of Rubia tinctorum. Taxonomy (NCBI): domain Eukaryota; kingdom Viridiplantae; phylum Streptophyta; class Magnoliopsida; order Gentianales; family Rubiaceae; genus Rubia; species Rubia tinctorum. The sequence goes on along the minus strand of JAULKM010152443.1, from coordinate 9,656 downwards.
CGAGAACATCAGGTTGAAGCTGGAACAGACAGATACTCCTCTAGTAGACTTTGCAGACAGAACAGTCTGGCCAGAAGGAACCATACTCCTTCCGGTAACGCTAAGGGAAAGAGAGAGAGAAATAAGATTGTAGACATGGAGTTCATAGTCTTAAAGGTAAACAACCCATATAATCTGATATTGGGCAGGCCGGATTTAGCACTAATAAAATGTATAAGGTCAACCTTACACCTCTTGTTGAAGTTCCCAACTAAAGGAGCAATGGCCACGGTGAGAGAAGAACAACAGAGAGCTTGAGAATACCACATAATTGCGCTCAGTAAACGAAAACAAGATGACAGAAATGGGAGCCAGGGAGGACAGGCCAATAAAGCTAGTTATATCAGAATGATCGTAGGTAGTAATCACCCGTCAAAGCTAGGAGCAGAGGTGAAAGCAGTAAAGCTGAACGGAGACTGGTCAATACAGGTGGTAATACCCCTCCCACACGAGGTGAAAAGTGAGTTGATATAGGTTTAGAGGGAGAACATGGGGCTTTCACCTGGAAACCAGAACACATGACAGGGGTACCAAAAGATGTCGGCTGTCACGAGCTAAAAGTTGATCCTTCTTACAAGCCTGTCAAGAAAAAGCGGATGATGCTCTGTAAGGAGAGAATGAGGCACTAAACGGGGAGGTGGGCTAGCTGGTTGCAGCGGGGATCCTAAAATAAATCCCCTACCTAACCTTCCTAGCTATCCCTGTGCTGGTGAAAAAGACAGACAGTAGCTGGAGGATGTGCGTGGATACACAAACCTGAACAAGGCCTGCTCCAAGGATTGCTACCTGTTTCCTTTCATTTACCAAAAGGTATATGCACTTATCAACTATCCAATAAAATGTTTTCTCGATGCATACAAGGGATATCATCAGATCCCCATGCTAGAGAGTGATGTAGGAAAAACTACTTTTATTATTGAAAAAAGAGCCTTCGGCTACCAAATGATGCCTTTAGGCCTGAGAAATGCTAGGGCTACATACCAAAGGGTGGTGGAAAAAATATTCCAGAAGTAGATAGGAAGGAACCTAGAGATGTATATGGACGACATGGTGATAAAGAGCAGTCAGTATGAGACCTTTGTGGAGGATGTCAGGGAGACCTTGGTGCAATTCAGGGATATAGGGATGAAACTTAACCCAACCAAATGCCACTTTGGAGAAGGGGCAGGGAAATTTCTAGGAAGCATGGTGTCGAAAGAAGGGCTGCAAGCAAACCCCAAGAAGATAAAGGCAATCTTGGAGATGAAGTCTCCGAACACGGTCAAGGTGTAGAGCCTGAATGGGAAGTTGGCAACCACGAATCATTTCATGTCCCAAGCAGCTGAGAGAAAACTCCCCTTCTTCAAAACATTGAAATGATGTGTGGATAGGAAAGGAATAGTACAACATGGGGAGCTGCAGGGGAAAACGTTCGAGGAACTGTAGGTCTAGCTGAAATACCTTCCCGACATGAATGACTGCATGCACTTGAATCATAATATAGAGGACGTTGTGCAGAGTGGCGAGTTGGCGCATTTGGAAAAAAAGTGAAAAGGCCCACAACAAGGACACCTTACATAGCCAAAATAAGAATGGAAGATCTCGCAGACAACAAGATGGTCGAGTTAAAACAAAGATCTCCGAGAAAGAGCATAAGCGAGACAAAGAAAAAGAGGTGACCAGGGCTAAGTAAGGCGAGAAGCGTGGTAAGAGGCAGAGAGAAGACAACCATAGTGAGGATATCAGAGCAGCCACAGTGACAGACAAATACAACATCATAAGAAAAAGTGCAGGACGAATGAATGAGTCTCAGGGGAAGGTAAACTACTGGCATACATCGCAACCAACGCCGAAATAGAGGAAGCTAGGGGCAAACAAAGCGATAACATTGGATGCTAGCGATCCGATACCTGATTAGCTAGCTGGCAGAGATGCAGTGGTGGTAATAGTCGGAGTGATGGATAAAAGGATTCACCAGGCATATGTGGATAGTGGAAGTTCTGCGGAAATTATGTATTGGCACTGCTTTGAGAAGCTGGACGAGAACACCAGGAGGAAGCTGGAACATACAGATACTCCACTGGTAGATTTTGCAGACAGAACAGTCTGGCCAGAAAGAACCATACTCCTTCCGGTAACGCTAAGGGAAAGAGAGAGAAATAAGACTGTAGACATGGAGTTCATAGTCATAAAGGTAAACAACCCGTATAATCTGATATTGGGTAGGCCGGATTTAGCACTAATAAAAGGTATAATGTCAACCTTACACCTATTGTTGAAGTTCCCAACCAAAGAAGCAATAACCACGGTGAGAGAAGACCATCAGAAAGCTTGAGAATACCATAGAATTGCGCTTAGTAAACAAAAACAAGATGACATAAATGGGAGCCAGGGAGGACAGGCCAACAAAGCTAGTTCTGTCAGAATGATCGTAGGTAGGAATCACTCATCAAAGCTAGGGGCAGAGGTGGAAATAGTAGAGCTAAACGAAGACTGTTCAATACAGGTGGTAATATCCCTCCCACCCGAGGTGAAAAGTGAGCTGATATGGTTTAGAGGGAGAACATGGGGCTTTCACCTGGAAACCAGAACACATGACAAGGGTACCAAAAGATGTTGGTTGTCACGAGCTAAAAGTTGATCCTTCTTACAAGCCTGTCAAGAAAAAATGGATTATGCTTTGTAAGGAGAGAATGAAGAACTAAACAGGGAGGTGGGCTAGCTGGTTGCAGCGGGGATCGTAAAATAAATCCCCTACCTAACCTGCCTAGCTATCCCTGTGCTGGTGAAAAAGACAGACGGTAGCTGGAGGATGTGCGTGGATACACAAACCTGAACAAGGCCTGCTCCAAGGATTTCTATCTGTTTCCTTTCATTTACCAAAAGGTAAATGCACTTATCAACTATCCAATAAAATGTTTTCTCGATGCATACAAGGGATATCATCAGATCCCCATACTAGAGAGTTATGTAGGAAAAAACTGCTTTTATTATTGAAAAAAGAGCCTTCGGCCACCAAATGATGCCTTTAGGCCTGAGAAATGCTAGGGCTACATACCAAAGGGTGGTGGAAAAAATATTCCAGAAGTGGATTAGAAGGAACCTAGAGATGTATGTGGACGACGTGGTGATAAAGAGCAGTCAGTATGAGACCTTTGTGGAGGATGTCATGGAGACCTTGGTGCAATTCAGGGAGACATGGATGAAACTTAACCCAGCCAAATGCCACTTTGGAGAAGGGGCAAGAAATTCCTAGGAAGCATGGTGTCGAAAGAAGGGCTGCAAGCAAACCCCAAGAAGATAAAGGCAATCTTGGAGATGAAGTCTCCGAAAACGGTGTAGGTGTAGAGCCTGAATGGGAAGCTGGAAATCACGAATCATTTCATGTCCCAAACAGCAGAGAGAGAACTCCTCTTCTTCAAAACATTGAAATGGTGTGTGGATAGGAAAGGAATAGTACAACAGGGGGAGCTGCAATGGAAAACGTTCAAGGAACTGAAGGTCTAGCTGAAAGACCTTCTGACCTTGCATAGCCCAAGAAAGGGGGAGACCATGTACTTGTATATAGCAGCGAGCGAAGAATCAGTCAATGGCGCGCTTGTCAGGAAGGAGAATAAAGTTCAACAACTTGTGTACTTTGTGAGTCGGGCCCTACAGGGCCTACACAAATTAGAGGAAGCTTTCCATAGCTCTAATCCACGTGGCAAGGAGGCTAAGGCAGTACTTTCAGGTACACCCTGTAATAGTTTTGAAAAATTAGTCGCTGAAGGGAATACTGACCAAACCCGAGGCTTCAGGGAGATTGGTGAAGTGGGCAGTCGAGTTGGGAAACATGCCATTGAATACTCTCCAAGGAAAGTAATGGAGGGACAAGTTATGGTAGACTTTCCAGCAGAGATGCCCATGGAAGGAAGGACAAAAGCAATGGAAGAATACTCTCAGGTTGTCCAGGTTGTAGGCCACGATGAGTAGACAGGGACAGACATGTGGAAGTTGTACATAGATAGTGTCTCCAAAGTGGAGGAAGCAAGTGCAGGCTTAGTAATATCAAACCCGGAAGGCGTGGAGTCAACCTACGCCCTGCATTTTAAGTTCCCAGCCTCCAATAACGAAACAGAATATGAGTCGCTGATTGCGGGTATGGAGATAGCTAGGAAATTAGGAGCAAAGAATCTGAAAGCGCATGGGGACTCGATGTTGGTAGCCAACCAGTATAATGGGCAGTGTGCTGCCAATGAGCCAGCAATGATGAAATACAGAGTTAAAGTCAGAAGTTTGGCGGCCAAGTTTGAAGAATTTGACATCACCAGGGTTTTGAGGTCACAAAACACGAGAGCGGATGCATTGAGAAAACTGGCGTCCTTAGTCCACGAACACTTAACTAAATCTATGCTAGTAGAGGATTGGTGTGCAGGTCAACCGAAGCAAGACAGGTAGGAATGATACGGAGGGCAATGCCTGACTAGATGACACTTATTTACAATTACCTGGAACATGAGATACTGCCAGCAGACGACAAGGAGGCAAGGGCAGTAAAACGGAAACACTACAATACGCTGTAAGGAGCGGGTTGTTATACGAGAGAAGTTACACTCAACCATTTCTCAGATGCACAGAGCCTGAGCTGGAAAGTATGGTCCCTAGAGATATAATGAGGGAAGCTACGACGATCATTAAGGATCAAGAAAGGTGTCACTGTGGGCAATAAGAGCAGACTACTATTGGACGACTATGAGGGCGGATTTAGAAAAAATGGTCAGAGAATGTCACAGATTCCAAGAAAATAACAATATACAAAGGCTCTCTGTAGAGCGAATGACCAGCAGAAGATCACCCTGGCCTTTCGCCAATTGGGGGATCAACATCACATGGCCATTCCTCGCGGCAGTAGGGAAAAAGAGATTCATGTTGGTAGAAATAGACTACTTCACGAAGTGGGTGGAGGCAGAGGTTATAGCAAGCATAACAGGAAAGAGAGTCATAACTTTTACTTGGAGTAGCATAGTGTGCAGATTTAGCATCCCATAAGTGATAGTGAGTGACAATGGAAAACAATTCACCAATGAGCCTTTCAGGTCGTGTTGCACTGGCCTGAATATCAGGAAACAGTTCACCTCTGTATCCCATCCATAGGCAAATGGGAAAACATGGGTGACGAACATGATGATAGTTCACAGACTGAAAAAGAAGCTAGGGCAGGCTAAAAAATAATGGGAGGAAGAGCTGGTAATTGTGCTCAGGCATACAAGACCACGCCAAGGACAGCCACCGGGAAGTTCCCATATAGGTTGTGTTTCAGGACTGAGGCAATCATTCCTCTAGAAATCGCAGTGCCCAGCAGAAGAGTAGCTGAGCCAATGAACCAACATTAGAATGAGCAAGCAGTTAGGGAGAACCAGTATCAAGTTGAGCATCTTCTTCACACATAATTATGGCTTTAAAGATAAGAGAGGGATTACGTGAATCATGCTTAGACTTATAAATATCAAATTCTAATCTATCTATGTCATCCTCTAATGTTAGTGTTCCCGAATGAACATCGATCTTAGTCCTTGATGTTTTAAGAAAAGGTCTCCCCAATAAAATTAAGGGTGCACCAACATCGTGAGCTACATCAAGGACATATAAGTCCACTGGAAACACCAAATTGCCCACTCGGACCATCACATTCTTCTCGAGTCCATGAGGGATAGCTTGGGAGTGATCGGTCATTTGGACAATTACCCTAGTTTCTTTAAATTCACTTATTTATAGGATCTCATAAATGCAAGAAGGTATGACATTAATAGAGGCTCCTATATCAATCATAGCATTTTCATCAATTTACCACCTAAATAAATAGGAATTGACATGCCGAGGTCATCATATTTTGTAGGTAATTTCCTATGATTAAGAGCAGTGAATTCCCCTATTTTCACTTTACTTAATTTTCTAAGGGACTTATTCCTCTTTCTAGTACATGCGAATTTTGAGAATTTTGCATACGAGGGAACATGTTCAATCAAGTCTAAGATCGGGACACTAACCTCCACCTTCTCAAAGATTTTTCGGATATGATCATCATTGGTTACCACCTTTGGTCCCCTAAGTGAATTAGGGATAGGCGGTGAGAGATTAACCGTCGCTTCGGATGTTGGAAGCTCCTTGACGGGGTCCTCCACAACCAATTCTTGCTCCTCTACATTGGTTTTGTTTCTTTCCACGACCAAGTCATCCTCTTGTAGGATTTCCTTCTCAGGCTCACGCACCTTCTTCCTGCTTTTTAACTTTGAAGTGCTCACATTCCTCAGATTGACCTCCGGTTGGGAAGAAATCTTACTGGACTCTTTGCCTTCAAGTCGGCTTACAGAGGTGCCAAGTTGCCAGACTTGAATCTCAAGATTCTTGATGATCGAGAATTCCCTAGTCCCGTGATCTTAAATCTCTCGCTTTGTAAGCTCCGCAAAGACATCATGTTTCTTGGCCAAATTAGATATTGCTTCAAGGATTTTCTCTCGCTCTTACTGTAGAGTGAGGAATTGTTGTTGGAAGGTGACGCGCCCCCTCGCAAGCATAGTTAAATATGAGAGGAGGTTGTCAAGAGTTATTAAGGGCCAGAGATAGAATTTATACGTTGCTCCCGTTCCTACTACTATACTACCAAGAATGGTAGATAGCGGCAAGTACCGGGGTCATTCACAGAGATGTTAGGAATCTATTAATATACTAAGCACAACCGTGGTCGTTTTGTCAATCCTAACCACGTGTTAGGAATAAACAGTGTTGTGAAAATAACCATTGGGACGGAGATTTTCAATTATCAACTACAAGCATTCAATCAACAGAATAAACTATGTAAAAAAAGACTTTGGGAATATTTTCCTAACATGGCCAATGTTATTTCTATCATCGATTTCATCAAATACAAGAACTTAACCCTATTATAGTGTTTTTGTCACGTGGTTCGGACAATGGTCAAAACTTCCCCCTATCTATCACATACAGGTGTGCGTATAAAATCTTCCATCAGCCTCACCTCCGCAACTTGGGGAGTGAAACAACGGCCATGGCACATTTCGCATGTCTGATTCTCCCCCATGTGATTAAGTCCCTAGAAGAACACCACGAATGAACTACCCCTAGGCCTACAAAGGCAAACAAAGTACTCGTCTTATCGATGGCATTTAGGATCGACAAGATAATCCTAGTTTTCTACCTGCTCTATTTCTACCCACAACCCTTTAGACCACTTTGGTTAGCTAACTAGATGCATGGTCGATCGTGATGATTAATAACGGTAACCTTCATGCACATGCCCAGTTCTGGACTATCGCACCCCAATCACATCTAGATTTCCCTAACCGGGGAGTAGCAGTATTTCACCAACATGAAAGTAGACTCGGTTGTGTGTTAACAAAGTGTGACAATCAAGCACTTCATAAGAATATTAAGAACAAGCCAACATAATCATCGCAAAACACATAGAAATATTAGATCTAAAAATCTCACAAAATAAACATCAACACATGAATACAAATATAGTCCCCAAGCTAGATCCCTACTCCCTAAGCATTGAACCCAAGTATTTTATTGGATTCAACACTTTTGGGCAAAAGAAAGATAAAAGATGGAAAAACAAACTAGAGAGAAGTGAGAGTGTTTTCTCTCGCTAGCCACCTACTAAGATCTAAAAATGAGTCTTATCACTTTTAACCCTAGTACATAAAGGTCCATATATATAAATATCAGTGGGAAATTGGGCCTACAAATAGGCACAAAAAGTGACCAAGACACCCTAGAAGCTACCATGGCTTGTGCCAGAGCAGGCCACCAGTCCTGGCACAAGCCATGCCTCTCGTGCTAGGTGCGCCCCGTGTCAACCGGCCAGGCCACCATCCGAGTCTTCATTTTGCTCCTTTCTGATCAGCACCATGCGTCATTTTGCATGCCCCATCGGCTGGAACCTTATTTTGCTCAGTATCTTGGCATGCCCCACATCATTCTTTGCACCCTATAGGCTGGTTTTGGAATTTGTGACTTGAAACGGCACGGGACATGTAAAATGGAACATCCCGCCAACATAGTTAGCAAATTTTGAAGTGAAAAGAGGGGACCCTCATTCCAGAAATTGACATGGGCCCTGCCAGGTGATACGGACCGTGCCAAGGCCCCTTGAAATGGGTTGTGCCCGTTGGTGCGGGATGTGCTAGCTTTTGGTCCACGCCAAGCCAGAGCGGTCTGCGCCGGCTGTGGCTAGTTCGCTTGGTTAACTTCTTTGCTCCGCCACGGGTGAACCGTTGGTCCAATTTGGAAGTTCTTGTAGTCAATTTTATAGTGTTAGAGAAGAAGAATCCAATGGAGACACCCTAAAGTTATGATTCTTCATAAAAAAAATTCCCAGATCTTAGTGTAACCTTCAACAACGATCCCTCCGTTTCTTCTTTGTCCTTCTTGAACTTTGAATCAACCTTTCTTAGTCCAAATTCCTTCTACTACCACAATTTGGAGTTCATGGCCTTCAATCTGCTACCATCCTTGCGAATGGCCTTCAAATATCTACTACCACCCTTGCGGATGGCCATCCACCAAAAGAAAATGAAAAAGTACTCATGAGCCACCTACTAATGATATCAAAGAGGAAGATCTAGACGCCCGTGAATACAAAGTGTCCATTGGTTCCAATTAAGTCTACAAAATGTTGGATTTAGACAAGAAAACCAAATGTGGTCTTCTAAACCCTTTGTCGTGCAAAGCTAACTAAAACTAGCAATCAACTAAACAAAAGATGATAATAAATGTGTTAAATGCATTGGCTAATGCATGCATAATGGTGCACATCAATCCCCCACACTTAAACCTTTACTCGCTCTCAAGTAAACAAAAACGAGAAAAGATCTAAGTAAAATGTAGCATGCAAAGAAAAGTTAGCCAATACATTCAACTTGTTCCCAAGCTACCCTAGTTCCCCCCAAAGAAGTAAGAATCTCACAACTCTCACACTCCCCGAAGTTGCTAAAGTAACCTAACCATCCCCAAATATTATGAAGAAAAGTTAAGCATAAAAGATAACTGTTGAACTAGTTTACTCCCCCGAAGAAACTGCTGAAGACAATCCAAGAGATGTTGATGAAGAAACCTCCAAAGATGGCCAAAGATGTTGAAGTTCCATTTCAAATTTCTCTCAATTTCTCTCATTTTACCTAGGAGCTCTTTCGGGTTTTCATCCTAGCATTCATACATATTGAGCTCACCATCTCACCTTTATCCACACGGCCTCTCATTTTTTTCTATGTTTTCTAACCTAGCCGGGCTTTAGCCTCTCATTTTTACCTAGGCCTTTCGACCTAACCGGGGTTTACTTCTCATTTTTGCCTAAGTTTCCCTTTTGGGTTTCGACCTAAGTTTGCTTTGTATGCCGGACGATTAGGGATAACCGAACCCGGAATAAGGTCAATCGGATGCTCAATCCCGCACAATGGAGGTAGTCCATGTGGCAATGCCTCAGGAAAAATATCATCAAATTCCTGTAACAACTTAGCAAACTGTGGAGAAACATATGCAGGTATCTCATCACTGGCAAATAGACTCTCTCTAAAATGTAAGATCAAAACATGAGAATGATTTGAGAAAGCACGATTCACGTCCCTTATAGATGCATA